>CM042426.1:6972941-7090441 GCA_023631565.1 Gymnocephalus cernua | reverse complement strand
CACATTTTGAGTTGAGTCACAGCTATCGCAGTTGAAGAAAGATTTCAAGGCCTTTATTTTGCTTTCTACTAAAATGCTATCGCCAGCACGACCGGCACTGCACTGTCCTCAGATAATGCTCACAGAAATGTAAGTCAATGTGCTGGCAAACACATAAATATTCTGTCAGGCAGTGTGTCCAGAGGGTCCACTTGCAGAAATGTTAGCGTCTCTTTGAGGTTGACATCCATATTTCAACACTATCTTGACTTCCCCGACCTTGCAGAGTTACGCATTAATAACACATTTATAATACATTTATAATACATAATCTCTTTCTTGTTCTTAGCATGTACATTTTTCTGTTTAGCACTGATGGAATTCGTTTTTAATTGTGGACATCAGTAGAATAATTTACAATGTCTCGCAGGCTTTAGTCTTTAACTGAAGACCATTTGCATCACATGCCCAGTTTCTATGGATAGGGCTTAGCCTTGCTAGTGGTGGTTACTTCAATGAATTGAAAGGGACAATTGTGTGTTAAAGCAATGAATTGAGATAGACAGTCAGCTAAGGTTTTTGCAAGGATGATATTAAAATCAGCGCAGCGGCGAATGGGGCTGCTTTACCAGAATAAATTAATGCCATAAGAGAGGGGAGAGGCAGGTTTGTTTTGCAATGACAAATGTTGATTTCCCCCGAGGTATTTAAAGTGATTTGACCCAGTCATTCTTTTAAATCACAGACAGGAGATGATAAATGTGCTACTAATGAGGCCTCTGCATTTTATCTCTCACTCTCCCTCCTGCAGGATCGCCCAGGCTCTCAGAGGCGCCTGCTATGCCTTCACATGCTTCTAAAAGCACCCTTAGCCTGACTAAATCCCAACAATGCATAGTACAGAAAAAAACATCCAAGTGTATCCCTTACATGCTGTGAAAGATTGTCAGAAAATTAAAATCATACACACAATCACATTGTTCTGCAAATGTGCCCTTTTAAAAGCCCCGCTAATCTGAAAAAGAGTCACTGAAATTCAACCCTGTCAGCGTTTGTAGACATTATGATAATCTTCCTACCAAGGGCCCTGTTTTTTTTTTTTAACTGTCTCTTCCCTCCATCTAAAAGGTAAGCACTTTGCCTATATACACATGAAAAAAACCAGAGCTGCGGGAGCTGTTAACAGCACAACTCTCATTATCTGCAGCATTGAGCATAATGTGGAAGGAGACGAAGGCTCTTTTCAGGTGCAGATGTAGAGCATCATTGATAGGGTGTGTTGCTTTCCTCCTTTATAGCCGGCCTCTGATCAATCAGTGCTGACAGGGCAGGGGCTTTGTGTGCCACATAGCGGGACAAATGTCTGCCAGGGAGTGGGGCACACCTGAAAAGAGGAAGCGGCACACACCACCCAGCCCCATGCCTGCAGATTAGCCGCAGCCCGCTTTGATGGATTAGCATGTAGAAAAATTGCTTGATTATTGATATGAAAATGTTTTGGGGGTTTGAAGGGGAAGAGGAGGGTCCCGGAATGGTGTGTTTCTAAGGGGATGTGTGTGTGCAGTGTTAGCGATTATCTACCTAGCTTTCCTTTCTCTCACTTGCCCCCCCCTTATCCCCTGCTCTCAGAGAAAAGAGTGGTACAAAGGAAAGACGAGGACATGGGGAGGAGACAGAGTGAGCCTGGGCTCTCTCCAGGAGAGACACATTCAGCTGCCCTTCATGAAATATTGTTCATCATCATATTAACAGGGCTGAACGTGGGGAGATAAGGCCTGTCTAAAAAAGTAAGCAGAATGTCCCTGTGAGATATTTCAATCCTCCCCCCACCCCCTTGCATTTGTTATTCATTCATTCAGAGTGAATAAGAAATGTGGCAGGACCTTTTTTGAGCCATCCCAAGAAAATGATGACATAATCACCTCCCTTTTAATTGCTTGATTTGTCAATCCCGCACAATCCTAAACTGCTGTGCTGTACGTCTTCCTGTCTCCAGCATCCTTTTACTGTCAGATATTACCCTCAGTGTCAGAGCAAGGCCTGGCATTTGCATAGTTCTAAATTATGTTGATGTTACAGTACGAAATATCAGCAGCAGCTATATCTATATTCTTAATGTTGTGAGGAAACTGCAAATCTGAGGTTGAAAACTGAAGATTCCCTTTCAGAGCTCCATTTTTTATTGCCATGTCTTGCTGAAGTGCAAAGTGCAACCCCCATAAATGTGATTGACATAATTATGATGAACTCTCTATCAAGATGCCAAGTAAAACCAACACCAAGTCATCTGAACAAAGCCAAGTGATGCAGGTTAAATCAAACAAAGAGGCTTTGTGACTTTTATATTTAACTAGCTCTACTCCCAGACATTTTTTTTTGAAAGCTATTCCCTAGTTTTCATGTTGACTTTCACCCTGTCTTTTTCAACAGAGCATGTCACCAGCACTCCAGTGCTTTGTGGTTCATTTTAACAAATGTATCCACTCATCCTGTAAGTTGTCCATAATTGCAACATTAGCAGAGTATTTTAGCAGCTGAAAGATGCTTTAAACAGTTCCCATGTTTAGCATGGACAGTGTCTGGACGTATGAGCTGTGATGTGGGGGTCCGCGCAGGTGATTGTTGTCCTACAACTATCAGGCGCTGTCCATTTTTCACAGCCAGAGGATGGGGATGAGGGATTTGTGAGGGCCACGGATTAGCTTCATGGTTTCTGCTGTTCTGATCACAGGAAGTTGGGCCCTGTCTGTTAAATGTCATCCGTGACCGACGGACGGGATCCCGCTCTCTCACGGCCCGGACCCATTACTGCAGACGGAGGCCTCTCGGAGGAGCAGTCCCTGACTAATGGAAACCGTGTGTGCACAGTCTGAACTCCAGAACTCCGGTAACAAACACAAGTAACGCAAAAAGCGTGTGTTTTACAACCCCCCCTGTAAAGGTCCAGTCGTAAACTGAGAATTTACGCCCTTCATTAGTGGTAATACAATGCACATAACTCTAACGTATAACAATTGGGATAGCTATAAAGTAACATTTTATACCTTCTCAAATCTGTGACTCGTAGGTGACCCTGGTAGAGGCAATGTTAGGGCAGGCAGATTTACAATGACTGCATATCCCCTCTGATAGGCCTCTGCCTTTTTAGAATTAAAGGTGCCAAAATACAAAATTACTTAAATAATAATTTTATGTACCCCATCAGAAATATTAGTCTCCAAAGCATAATTTACAACTTGTAACTCGAGTTTTTTGTTCAAGGAGATTTCAAATTGATTCATGTCTAACTTTTGTTTTATGGCCAGCCAGGGAATGGTAGAAACCCACCTCTGTTTTTCTGGATGTTTCTTACTCTAAAGCCTCACCCAGTCGGTCCATAAAGATGACATATGAGGAGTAAATATAGCTTGGGTAAAAGGTATTCAAAATTAACAGACTGTTCGTAGAACTCTACAGTATCAGGACATTTTCTCTAGAGACTTGGTAGTGGGTGTACAAGGCCTTTTGTTCAACCATGACCACATCTTTAGAAATAAAGCCGCAATTCATCAAAGTGGGCATGTTTTGTACACACCCTCAGTGGAAGATTTGCAGCTCTGCTATATCGGTAACTGCATTGAGTGCATAGCAGGAGGGAAGAGTCATCACATCCTCTTTAAACGTTGTCAAATGAATTTGTTAGTTTAAACCTTTAATACAGTGTTTGTTTGCTTGAGGTATGCTACTGTAGTTGTGAATGAAACAGTGCAAACATTCTGGCTGCAGTCCATTTTTCTTTGGTGCAGCATGACACAGTCAGTCACCTGACTGCCATCAGTGTCAAAGGGTGGCACACACTCAGCGGGGGACCCTGAGTGGAGCCCATTGATGAGATGAAACAGGTTGACTTCTCCCTTGGTCTGAAGTGGAATGAAAAACAAATGTCATGGAGGGTGACAGAGAGTGTCTGTGTCTTATCAGCCCGGCCAATGTGAGTGATGGCTCTTATCTGCCCCCCTGCTCCGTGGCTGTTTATTATCCTAAGGTGGCAGGGTGGTGCTGGGAAGAGAAGAAGACTGGGAGCCCCTTCGTGATCCATCACTCTGGAGGTCTCCTTCCCTTCTTATCTGACCGCTACATGGATAACTGCAGCTCTTGTTTACAGACGCCAGCCCATTTGAATGAGTAGCAGGCGCAGGAAACGATTCCTTTGCTCTCTTTATCAGTCCAGGTGAGTTATAGGGTGGATGGAGTATGCCACATTATTTTCTTTACACACCCAGACCCAGACATGCACACAAAAAATGTATACACAAAAACAGTTAAGTACACCAGTATGCACACACACACACACACACACACACACACACGTGTATAAACGCATACTATTCTTCTCCATCTGTGTGAAATAAATGGGAGGTTGGAAAAGAGACGATAGATGGTGAATGCAGGGCAGCGCTGCACACACTAGAGGATAAGCTTGTGTGTGGCCCAGTTTATCTCTGTTCATGAATTACATTCATTTCTGTTATCATGTTTTTTTTCTTGGTTATCTGAGCCAGCATGTGTTGTCAGTGTATACAAGAGTGAGAGTTGATATGAGAAAAAGAAACTATCTACGCCTGTGGTGGTCAGTGGGCACTCTCTGTTGAGGTTATAGCATTACACAGCATCATATCCTGAATAGCAATTGTCGTTCCTATATTTACTTGTGTTTTTGAAAGGAAAACCTCAATAAAAATGGCTATTTTTTTTACTTGTTCCATTTCCTTTCGCCATCTCTGTTGGGATATTCCTAGTGCTCCCTGGCAGGGCAGAATGTGTGGGTTTCCATTTCAAACAGGGCTCTCATGTCCATCACAACACCAGGGGTCTCTCCTAAAATACATACCTTCTGTCAGAGCTCGGGGATAGAGGGTGGATGGAATGGAGCAATGGCGGGATGGGGGGGGGGAGAAGTGAGCGAGAGGTGTTTAAGGCTACTGGTCGCCCATTCCCTCGGGGTTCAGTGGCAGGCAGGCTTTCCTCCTCAGATCCAAGTCAGCTTTCACTGAAGCTGAAATAACTAAACTAGAGTTTGTTTGAATGTACAGAAGAGGAGAGGGGGCCCGGAGGCCACCGCCTGTGAACAGACATAATAAATCCCAGTGAAATCTCTCCTACCGCCAACCTCACAGACTAACGGTGACATGCCGTAGCTTGCGCCCACTCCGGTTTTAGCTTTGCAGAGCCAACAAAGCAGAACATCATGAAGGATGCTAATTGCAAACCACCAAAGACAGGCGGTCATCATGAGGTGGGAGTGGGAATTGCCAAAGTGCCAGAGTTGGGAGTGGGTATGGAGAGGTGGTGAGGGAGGGAAAGGGAGAACGGAATGTAAACAAAAAATCCTGTACTCTCATTAAAGAGTTATGAAAAGGCATTGAGCTCAGTGCAACAAGCCAGCCTGTGCCAGTGGAGATGCCATAATAACATAACAATGCGGTGGTTCCAGTCATGCCTTCATCATATAAAATAACTCCATATCCCTTCTCACTAGATCTGGTGTCATTGTGTTTCCTTTCTCTTTTCATTTTTCTGTACTTATACCAGCATTAAAACCTCTGTCGTGTTGCCATGTTCTTAAAAATGTGCAGATAAAAGCGCACAACTTATTGGAACATTCCATAGACTCGGTCTCTCCCCAGAAGCCCTGGAATAGATTTCCTACATCCAAAACATAAAATCCACTACTCCTTCCTCTAAACCTGCCTCTACTGTCTGATTAAGGCCTAAAGTTTATTAGGTCATGTAAAGTTTAGAGATAAATCCGAGCAGTAGTTTTAACCTCCTGGGAATACTATGGTCAGGGCTTAACATAGGCATTATAATTATTGCCAGAAAGTAAAGATAATAAGTAATGCATTTGCTTCTATCTTAATTGTGTTGATTCATTGAAACACATCCATCTTGTGTTCCATGTAGATAAAAGCAAATGCTGATTCGTACTGCAGCTAACACGGCTTTCGGTAGGCTGGAGTTTATGTTTGAGGTTACGTGGTAGAGTAGAAACACAACTCGGAGCTCATTCTTCCCACTCCAAGACCAAGAAAAAGCCATATGCATTGGGCTGATGCTCACCAGAGCGTGGTCTGTTGTTTCTCCCATTATGAAGCCTACACACACACACACACACACACACACACACACACACACACACACACACACACACACACACACACACACACACACACACACACACACACACACACACACACACACACAGTAACACAGCACAGACACACCAGTCCGATATTGGCCAACTCTTTAAATCATTCTTTATTACAGTGTCACCAGAAATAATGAAGAAATAATGTTTCCATATTTCTTGCATTTCTATTACAGAGAATCCTACTAATGCAAAAGCTTAGCACTGCCGAATAGTAATGTATTGTAATTTGTCTGTGATTAATTTGTAGTGTAAAAGCAGCATTTATAAACAGGCATGATCCACCTCAACTTAATAGTTTTCAATTAATCACAGGCTGGGCCCAGTTGCCGCCAAAATAATGGCAATTTAATAACGTGACGCATATAACAGAGCAGATTACCAAGTATTTATAAATGTCATTGGCTAACCTGTTATACACAGTGACAGGGAAACGTGCTAAGCCCAGCAGTGTCTGCTCCTATGTAATGCAACAAATGTCCCATCCTCATAGCAAAGAGGCTATGAATAACTGTGATAATCACTGCACAATGGCTTCATTTGTCAACGTATGAGGAGTGCAAATGTTGGGGCGATTAGGCTGCCTCTCTGTTTCTTTTTTAGTGAAGGTTTGTTTTTGCTGGAGCGTTGGACAGGCGAGTCTGCAGCATGATGTCACAGGTGACTCTTCAGCTGTCTGTACGAGTGTGCCCTCTGCTTTTTTTTGCATCGTCTGACACATAAAGAGCGGAATAATTCCTCGTGAGCATGTACATGAATTTGACTGAGAGTGAAAATGATTACGACAATGCCAGTGGCAATGTTTTACCAATCCACGCCTACAGAGACTACTTTTGTTATAATGAAATTATACGTTGCCTTAGACAGAAGTGTGAAGCTACATAAATACCAAAACACTTTTCCTGTACCTTTGATAATCTGAGATTTGTTTAAATGTAGTGATCCGTAGATAATTAATTCATTATATTCAGAAAGATTTTTCGAAAGCCACAGTTCAGCATTAATTATTTGGGTGTTTAAAATTCATAAAAGTACCATAATAACAACATTAATTAATAGAAAAGTTTGTAAAACTAGTGCTGTGGGAGTTGTTAAACTTCTAAATGCCACTACATCCAAATAGTATATATACAAAAGAAAAGACTGCTTATCGAAGAATACAAGTGAGTTCAATGTAAATGTCTTCAAAGAGTCCAATTACTACAGCAGTTCAGTGAACATGAATTCAAGTTTAATGACCACATATGCAGTGACAACTCTTCATCTCCTTTCTGTTTGGTGTTAAAAATATATTCATTTTTGGTGTCATTGGGATTTCAATCCACCACCCACCACAACAGTTCTTTAATATAGGTGTTTAAATTTGCACCTGCTTCACACAAAAGTGACCCTTGCAAATTGACTGAACCTTAGTAAATCCAGTGGAATTTGCAATTAACCACACTTGTTAGCCACCCCTCCCCCCTTTATTTGCGTGATCCTCCCTTACATTCATAAGCAGAAACAAGTGAGGCGCAATACACTGAGAAAATGCAAAATGTAATGATTTGTATTTTGTATTTTATGTTTCCTTTTATCAAATAGTAACGATGGATTTCCACTTGTAAGGCTCATTGCATTTCTGCAATTTTTGTAATCATGTAGTACTTACTGAAATGGGCTGTATTTTGTGCATCTCTTCTTATAAGGGAAACATGTATTTACTAAAAATGTAAACGTTTTGTCAAATATATATATATATATATATATATATATATATATATATATATATATATATATATATATATATATATAGTTTGTCACATATTGTCTGAGTGCTTTGTATTGGCCGATGGAAAAATTACTAAAAAAGTAAATGGAAAAGGTAAATATAAATGGTTAAAGTTAGAGCAAAAGGTGTGTCCAGAGTCTGTCAGAGTTTATGCGGCCAGCCGGGTGACAAACAGCTTCCCGGCATTGTTGGCATAAGAGAAGGCCATCACACTCGTTTTCATATGAAAGTAATGTTTGGTGAGTGAAAACAATACTAACAGACACTAAGAATAGCTTGGGTGTTGGAAAGGGATGACTCCCATCCTGAGGGGAAAATGCACTGCAATTACAGCTTTATTTAGATGTAGTTGGTGGTCCTTAATTTGATATGGAGTTGTTTAGATGTAATTTTCTTAGTGTTCATCAGTTGCATATTAGTTACGCATTTGCACTGTGTGCAATGCTAACATTGAAATGTGTGTAAACAGCTGATGAGAAGATAGATGAGCTATGGGAATTTGAGCTCTTTGTTAGTGGGGGGTGTGCATGTGGGGAGGCTGTTCTGTCCTATCCGAGTAAAAAGTGTGAGATGGATAGGTTGACAAACGAAAAAAAGAGACAGCAGTGGAGTGGAGGCTTCTCAGTGGGGATGTGAGAGGAAGGAGGTAGTGGTGGAGCTGACCACCGTTGGGACCGGAGAAAGGTCATGGTGAAATGGAAACTGATTCTCCGCCCTGGCTCCCAGGGAAATATCCAGTAACTCTGCCTTTCTTTTCCCCTGTACAACAGCATTGCATTGCCTCCACAACCTGAACTGTGTTTAGCCTAGACCAGAACTAGCTGAGCGAAGGAAAGAGCAGGTCATCAAATCTGTTGGGGTACATCCTTTATCTTAACAAAAGGGTTGACCGTGTCAGGGTGTGGGTGCAGTTGCAGAGCAAAGTGATCATTTCTGACAGCCTTTAAGCTACAAATACTGACTCTACCTGAGGTTCTGACCCGAGATGCGTGATAGGAATGCAGCGTTCCACCTCTGATGGCCCGATTTCCTGCTCACCTCTTTCAAATGCGTGCAGGGTTGGTTTCAGCAGAACCTTCACATCAATTACCCTGAAGGAAACCAACCTGCGGCCTGACATTGTGGGTAAAGGGAGAAATGTATTGTTAGGACATGCAGTTAGAGCAAAGAAATATATGAGCAGCAGACCTACGGTTGCTGTGTTATGTGTGTCAAAGTGTGCGTGAGATGAGGGTAACTTGCTCCCGGTTTGTCTTATTTTTTATTTCAACAGTTAACACTAGAAGTGCCGGAATTCCATAACTAATTATTTCATACATTCATATCCCGAAAAATATGTTGTGGAAAGTCATTCAACTTAACTCATAACTGCCAGATAACAAATAAAAGTATGTTATTTGAACATGTATAAACTAACCTAACCTGGCACTGCCTCCGTTTTGGTGTCGGACCGTGCGCCGCTCCCCTTTTTACCTCCATAAACTCCGCTCTCAGCTCCTCTGCCAGTTGCTGCATGAACTTCCTCCGGGCAATTTTACTGCTGGTGCACTCCTTGGAGAGGATGTGTGCAATGATTCCAACTAGTTCAAGGATTATAAAGCTATATGAACACGTAGACAGCCACCAGCGGCCATCTACGTGTACTGCGCCTTTCACAGAGCGAGCGCCCGGTGCTTGCCTTCCATCCACGCCGTAGTAGCCTACGTTACCGACTCTGGCTTTGCCTTCGGCCCATCGGTGATGCCCACACTTGTTACTCAAGACCGCTAGTTACGTGTCTCTGACAGAGACGATGATAGTTACTAGGCAACTAAAATGCATCTTCAACCGCGTGAAAGATTAAAAACAATGCCGCAAAAATTTCAGCGGTCAATATGACCGTGTATGGCCAAAATAGGTAAAAGTGATCGTATTTTTTTGCCTTTTGTGTAATGTATATAAAAACATATTTACATGAAAATACAGACTCTTTTAGGAAAAGTCAGGTACCAGCAGGATTGTATTTTTTTATTCAGCAAAGTTCTTACACATATAAATTTCATAACGGTCAAATTGACTGCCATGGCCGTTAGTGTCAATGCACACTTCCTATGCAATTTAACCTACTGCTTCTTTAATTTTTTTTTTTAATTTTCAAACAACCAAAACAATATTGGAGAATTTAAAAGAATAATATAACACTATACAAGGTACAACATATCTATCAATTTGCAGTGGCACGTTTAGTACTAACAGTGCAGTACTGATACATAAATGTAGTTCAAGGGTACAGGATGTAAAATTAGTTAATAAGGAGGTAACAATCTGGGAACATAAAAATAGTTTATACTGTGGGTATTTTTTAACTAACAGGTAACTATTCTATTACCATGGAGTACAGTATGAAATTACACTGTGAATTGGGAAGTCGTGCTGTATGCTGCAGGCTGTAATCAAACCCCTAAATTCCACCAGATGCGTATGCGCAGCGTTCCTTCAAGACAATGCTTGTGCCATCAGCCACGATGCAGCGCGTCCCACGAGAGGCTTTCCACTCTGCTCCACTAAAAATACACGCTAGGTCTACTTTTGACAGAGCCGTGGGCCGATGTACAGGCCAGGCAGGAAGTGGAACAGCTAGAGCCCCTGGTCAATTTTCTAAATAAACACCCTGTGCAAACTCACGATTGTATATAACATCTCTGACGTGACTCAAGTCTGTTTGGTGTGTTTCGTGCCATCGTCAGTCAGAGGAGCCGTCGGCGTTCATTTGGGCCGATTTGACTTGTTGAATCGGCCAGTGGGCAGTCGGACTCAATGACCAATCTGATTGGTGGAGTGCTAGCCCTTGACTAGCGAATCAGTGCACAAGAAAACTGAAAAACTTCTTGACTACTTGATCAACACACTCTGATGAAATCAATGACTGACGACAGTCTAGAGAGATGTTCTGTCATTTCCGGTTTTCATTTTTTGGGTGACAATACAGATTAGCGCCGCCTGCTGTTATGGAGACGTATTACGTCTCGCGCACACATTACATTACATGTCATTTAGCTGACGCTTTTATCCAAAGCGACTTACAATTGCTACATATGTCAGAGGTTGCACACCTCTGGAGCAACTAGGGTTAAGTGCCTTGCTCAGGGACACATTGGTTTGTGTATCGCAGTTGGAATCGAACCCGGGTCTCCCACACCAAAGGCATGTGTCCTATCCACTGCGCCATCACCACCCACACGCAGAACGTACGCTCAAGTTGGCATCGCTTCGGTGTGTTCCGAGGCACTTTTGGTGTGTCAGAGCCTTAACAGTATTTAAAAACGATGCCCTTGTCACATAGCCACCAGTGAAGGTTATTGTTGCTAAAGGTTCCGCTGGTCATTTTCGTTTCATCTCTCCTTGTTTGAAAAGGAAAAAAAAAGGATCTTAAAAGCTTAACCTACCTTCTTAAGTTGGAAATGTCAGTAGTGTTACTGCACCTCTGTCAAGTTGAGATCCTGCTGCAACACTTTAGTGACTACCGGCTGACCTGGTGTGGACCACTTAGCACAAACCCTTTCACTTTTACTCCCTGAACAATCATGCTCAGTGGCCATGTGACATCCTTACCCATGAGTAAATGACACAACATTGAAAAGCCACAAGCAATATCAGCTTTGTCCTCCTTTCAGCCCTCTAGCATCTCACACTTGGAAAGGCGAGTAACGCAAGACAGATTGTAGGGCCAGTGGAAGAGAATTCAGCGAACTGTACCGGAGGCAAGATTACTTTGTGAGACATTTAAAGGTTCACCCTTTGGAGTTACACTGGTGTGGTAAATAGCCATCATAATGTGGAGTGTTTAACAGAATTGCTTCCCATTTTCACGGATGGTTTGAGAATCTCCTGCAGTTGCGAGTGCCCCATTGTCAGGTGTTAATCAGCGATCGGGATTGTTTTGGAGACGTAAAACATTGCTAAACAAGTGTAAAGGGCGGACTAAGCCACTGCATTGCCAAATGACATGTTGCAATAGCTTGTGATTTCTGGGGCTTTGTAAGACGTGACTTCATGTCAATGTGACGGTGCAAAGTGCTGACTTGCTGTTTTTTTGGGGTATAAGTACAAAACAGTTTTGCTGCATGTTTATTTTGGTTGTCAGCATATGTTTGTGTGGGCTGGGGTTTCATGGCACCTCATCTGCTCCCTCTGTTCTTCTTTGCATAGTTGACGCAGTACACAATAGCAGGCTTTTCAGGGTGCATTTGTCAACCACTTTTTTTCCCCTAGCTTTTAGACCCAACAATAAAAAATAACATTTAGAAAGTTACCCAGCCCAAACCAGTATGGGACATTTGCTGCCAACTATCCAGAAAATGTGTTTCTGCTTCCTTAGACTATTATATGGTTTTCAGCAGCAAGGGGCAGAGAGGTTGGCTGGCCTCCTGATAGAGATTTATATAGGCTTCATGGTTCTTTCTTGTGTTAGAGTGTGGGTATGTGGCGCGGGGGCTGTATTTGGACATGCACATATGAACATTAAAGGTATATTTCCTATATCACTGGGAAAAATATGAAGTCAAGTTGTTCTTTGGCTCTATTCCCTTACATGTCTTGGTAAGGTGTAAGCAATAGACTGTTTTAGTGATAGCTTTTATTTGACGGGTGTTTTGTTGCTGTAGTCCTTTATAGTCCTTGCTATAACCCACAGCTAAAAACTTGTGGAGAAGTATTCATGGACTGGTGGATTGAAACACAGATTGCACCAGCAAGGTGTTGATAATGCTCAAGATTAATGGCTCAGCCGTGGATAATCACCCTCATTTCCCACTTTTCTGCGCAGCAGTTGCAGATAGACTCGTTCAACTCCTCAGACCGGTGCTCAAAAGACGAATGGCACATATGGTCTTGTCAGAGAAGACCCAATCTTCCTCACTCACACACACACACACACACACACACACACACACACACACACACACACACACACACACACACACACACACACACACACACACACACACACACACACACACACACACACACACACACACACAATGTGTACATCACCATCATCCACACACTCAAATTCACAAGGCCTGTGAACAAGGCCCACCAGGCCATGGTATGGAGAAATCAAGAGAGTCAAATGTTTACTATGACGGAGGCACACACAGTGAAAGCAGCCTTCACTCAAATCTATTTCATCCTGCTGTTTCCCCCGTCACCTCCATTATCCTCCCCTGTGTTGCAGATCTCTTGCACTTCTTTTGGCCTATCCCCACTTCGTGACCATAATTCACTATGGTCTGGCTTTTTGACATGCGTGCAAATTGGCAAATTACAGGATGGCGAGCTGTCACTAGTCAGATTCATGTGGTCACAAGGGGCTTGTGGAAGGTGGGAGTTGGGGAGGTGCTGGTGATGGGGGTTGGGCAGAGCAAAGATGACATTAGCCCTGCTTGTTCTGGCCTGACATTGTTAACGCTGACCGCTTGATTGACACTCACTCCTGCCGTGATTTGAAAAGGCCTGCAGTGTTGTGCTGCTTTAGCAGGCCTTCTCTCCTCCCATCTTTCCTTTGTGTCCGTTTTTCCCTTCATGTTGTTTTTCTCTCTTTGCCCCCACCACCTCATTTGCATCAGAGGCCGGGAGGTTTCATAGTATACAGGAGGGAAGCGGGGGACTCCCTGACTAACCCCCTCCATCCCACCTACCCACCCTCCAGCAAGCACTCTTTGTCTCATCCGCCCAGGCCAGATCGAGGGCGCAGCAAGCCTCCTGCTTGGTGCTCCTGGCTGGGATGGGGCTGGTGTATCAGCGCCGGCTGCTGGGACGAACAGCATGAAGGTGTTATTGTAACTGGGCATGGCCAGGCTAAAGCAGCATCTGCATCTCTGTGTCTGGTTCATCCAGTTGATCCCCCAGGAAAGGATGTCTCACTTCAAGGGAACAGGAAGCCGCTGTGGAGGATGGGATTTCTGGGTAAATAGCAAGGCTGCTGGGACAGTGTCTCCTGTCCCTCTGGCATGGACTGTAATGTACTGTTATAAGAAATGAATGGAAAAAGAGAGAGTAGAGGATGAGGCAATTCAACAGCTGAGAGTTGACTAAAATGAAGATGGAGATGGCATCTGTACATCAGTAGTATTAGGCAAGTAGTAGTATTACGCATTGGAGAAAAAAACAAGGCTTTACAAGAAGAAAAAGTTAATTGTTGTAAAGCAAAAGTTCTTTCACTCTCCCGCACTGTTATCCTATCTGCAAAATAGCCCCCTCCTATAAATTTCAGTTGCCATGTAAACCAAAACAGACCTGTTTTCCCTGCAGATGAATGCCCCCCTCTTGCTTTTAAGTGGTTAGAACATGATCTTAGTCTGATTAATTACACCCCTTGCTGCTTGCCCCCTCTCTCTGCTCTCCTGGCTAATGGCTAGTGTTTATGCTAAGAGTACAGCCGTGGTTTCAGGGGGCGGGTTGGTGGTAGCAGCGCTGAATCCTCACACGAGGGGAGCAGTTTTAATTAACACAGAGACAACACCTCTCTCCCTGCTCATCTTTCACCTGGGAGACATAGGGGAACTCTGACACCAGCCCGGCATGCCGCTGATTAAAGCGGGGCCTCATTTACCGTTGCCTGCTGTCAACAAAACACCACTAATGGCATTATGCCCAGGCCTGAGGGGGGGGGGGGGCAGGCCCAGGAACGATCCCCACCTAGGTTTGAATGAGAGAAAAGAAACTTAGCCTAATCTCTGATACAGGAGCTTGATCTCCCTGTGATCTTATCTAGGAGAGGTCTCACATGTTATAGGACCCGACTCCGCTGCTATGGACAGGGCTTAAGCAGGTAAAAGCTGCACTGTTCCCTCTGTTTGGGAAGGTGAGGTATAACTGAGACAGTATTTAAAGGTGACTTAGTCCTCTTAGTGGTTTAGCGGAGGCTATATTCAGAAGTCAGTCACTGACCCTGCACTGGCAGGAAAGAAGTATTTGCACATCTTTCATCACCTGATGGATGTTGGCATGGATGTTCCTTGCATTCTGACAGTGACCTCATATATGTCCAACTCCCTTCGTCCATCACTTCCTCTAAATATAGATGGGAGTCATTGTTCAAATAGCTTAGGTTGTCCCTTTGATGTCCTGGCAGAACAAAGCTGCGGTGTCCTTACACACTTTGAGAACACTCCAGCCTGGAATCCTGAACATGATGCTTGTGTCAACCAGTCCATTAACACCTCCACACTCCCTGTCCACGTCTCCTAGATGTTAAATGGATCTGTTACATGTGACAGATTTCAAAACGCTGTGTAAACATTATAAGGAAAAATCTGAAATTAAATCAAAATTTGAAAAACCCAGATGAATCAAACAGAAACAACAAATCACACCCCAATTTTCTATTACCCAAGTCCACATTATTCTCTCTCTTTTAATGGTCTTAATAGTCTACAGCCAGCTCTACGTTTGGCACTCCCTGTGCTGTTGCCCCATTGTACATTTTGACAAGTTACTGATTTTAACATGAGCGGAAGGGTAGTATAAAATGTAATGCTAAAAGCTAGATCACTTCTCTTTGGTGTGCATTGTACTTTTACAGTCTTCCTATTAGTTGCCCCAAAAAGGAAAATTTAACAGCAGCTTTTTTATTGATGTATGTCAATAGCCATTAGTTTGGGCTTTGCCTTCTCTTTACCTTTATTAGGGCCATGCATTAGACTGAAGCGCATTAAAAGACCGGGGTTATTAGCGTGAAGATTAATTAGAAAAGTTTGTTTCTTGTAAAGTGACAGCTCTTCTTTAAGAAGCCCTGTAAACTTTTATAGGACCATACAGCTGACCTCAAATTGGAAATTTGTGTTGGAAGCAGCCTGGCTCACCATTACAGCTGCTGACTGTTGTTAATTTTATATTTGTCCAATAAAAGGCAGTGGGGCTTACGGGCATGTGCTGTATGCTTCCCCATGAACCCCACTCCTCTTGAGTGACTCTCTTTCATGTGGTTGATGAGGGGCTTCCCAATGCATTAATACAATGGCAAAATGTTTTTGGTTATATCACCTTTACTTAGCAAGGGGTAGATTAAATCAAATAGGTTTGTATTCCAGAATAGTTATCTACCATTTAATGGCAATGCTTGTCTGACATACTGTAGTAATATTCAGAAGACAAGACATAATGGAACTCGCACAAGCAAGTCACATCCATCAAGTTCATAGTTGAGCCAGGTGGCTTTTTCTGTCACATCTACAGTATTATAATGTCGGATTTTTAAATAATGAGGTAAACGTATTTTAGAGAGACCACATTGAGCTAAAACATTCAGATATCCAACTGTTCTGAACGCTCCGGTTTCAACAGTTTTTTTCTACTCTCTGTATTATGCAACTCTAAGCCGGCCTGCTATGATTGGTCATCTGCTCCAGATAGGCAGGACTGGAGTGTTGTTTTTACTACGCTACTGCGGTGTTGTTAACATTGTCGCATGTAGCTACATGCTAACGGCAGTAAAATGTCATCTTGGCTGCCAGTGTTGTTGAATTATCCCCAACTCCAGGTCACATTATGGTCGCAACTGGGAATGACGTCACACACGAGTTGAATGCGTTCTTTTTGCAAGTTGGATTTTCATTGTTTTCATTAGCTCTAGCCAGGTTAGCCATTGTTAGCAATGCCAGTTTAAACAACGTATACGCTGTTTTTTTGTGCATACAAACCGCGTAACACAGATAGAAGACAGCGCTGCGTGTACGACTGATTTAGTGTGACACAAATAACACAGAAGTGCTTATAACTATGTTACTACAGCTTTCACAACTGTCGATACAGGGAGCAGCCATGTTGGATTTTGAACTCGGGGTACTCGGTGGTTGTATGAGTTCCGAGCTCGTAAATACGAGGTCAGGGGGCGTGTTTACGACTTTGACCTCGTAAAATACGAGTTGCGAGGCAAAAAGAACGCACCATTACTCCTAAACATTCCCAGTTATGTAGTATTTGCTTAAAAAGCCTTTATCTGCGATTATTGACTGTAGAAAGTGCTGCTATACTCTATTAGTCTCCACTGCTACAGTAGCTACATGCTAATGGCAGTAAATGTTGTCATCTTGGTGGCCAATTTGTTAAATTCTCCCCAACTTTGGGTCGCATTCCTGCTGAAACGTCCGAATGGGAAGTGTTTGGTTCAGAAGCCTGTATCTGCGATTTTTTACGGTAGAAAGTGCTGCTTCGTTTCATTACAATCTAACGTTAGCCTAGTGCTAAATATCAAGTAGCTGCATGCTAAATCGAGATAGCTGTAATTTTGGTGGCCAATGCTGGTCATTTCTCCCCAATTTCGGTGTTGAATTACTGCTGGGACATGTCTGGATGTGTAGTATTTGGTCAAGAAGCCTTTGTTGATGATTTTTCACAGTACAAATCCCTGCTATATACTCCATTGCAGTAGCACCAGTTTCAACTAGTGAAACAATAGCGGAGGCTGCAGCGGAGCTCAGATTCCAGGAACACTCTGGCCAATCAGAGCAGACTGGGCTTTGGTGCTCCTACAGAGCGTCTCATACAGAGGGTGAATACAGGTGCCGCAGCCATGGGCAGTATGAGTAATTTTTTAACATTAATGCATGTAAACACGTTCTACTACAAACACAAAATACAAGTATTATCCTGAAAATGCTATAGATTATTTACCCTTTAAAAGAAATTAGTAGCATTAGTAGTGCTACATCCTATAGGCCAAGCCACCATACTAACACAACAGCTTCTGTCGGTCTGCCCTTTCTCAGCTGTTTATACTGAACTCAGCGTAACGTGAAGGTAGAAGAGGAAGTGCACAATGAAGATCCTTGATTACCGCTTTGGGGAGACCGAACTGTGGAACCACTTAAAAGATTATGCCCAAATTATGTTTTTTGAACTCTGGCCACCTATTTTGTGAGTTGAAACAATATCAATGATGTAAGGGAAATGGGACCTGAATGGCACTGTTTACAGTTGTTGGATGTTCACACATAAGCAGCAAGTTCCAACATAAACATCCACTTAGTGCATGTAAATCTACGGGCTATTAATAAGCTCTTTTATCTTCTCTTTTGGAAAGTGGCCCTGGAGGCCTTAGGGTAATCTGGCCCTCACTGACTACTAGCTCTCCTATGTGTTTCCCTTCTGTCGGTTTCTCTTCAGCAAAGCCCTGTGCCTTTGGGCAAGAAAACTCCACATTAAACATTAAACATGAAACACCTCCATAGTGCATACTTTATAGTGCCTGCTCATTTGCTACAGAAATTTGTTTAGGTCCTGTGTTTACACCTCTATCTACAGTAGTCCGCAGACTGTTGTGTATACCTGTATCCCAGACATACTTTACCATACTTACCTTACCAACCTGCCAATGTCTCTGTTGATATGGAAGGTTTTTACTCAAGGTTTCCCTGGCTCTCAGTTCACTCTCCACCAGCCTGTCCCTCTGTCTTGTGTTCAGGAGGACAGTGACAGCGCTCATATGGTTGCATTTCCCTTACATATTTTCCCTCTGCAGATTGATGAGTTCTGACGGAGCGAATGCCTTTGTCTTGCACTCTCTCTTCATGCAGACCCTCTTTCAACTGTTGTTTTTCTCATTCCTGTCGACAGAAAGTTGTTTTTGCTGCCTCCCTTCCCTGCATGTCCGTGACAGGCATACCTCCTTCTTTGTATGTGTGTGTGTGTGTGTGTGTGTGTGTGTGTGTGTGTGTGTGTGTGTGTGTGTGTGTGTGTGTGTGTGTGTGTGTGTGTGTGTGTGTGTGTGTGTGTGTGTGTGTGTGTGTGTGTGTGCATGCATGCATGTCTTTGTGTCTATGTATGTGTGAGAACTTCAGTGAAGTAGAAGCTGCTTTTATGTCAGTGCCAAGTCTGGAGAACGGTTCCGTTAGTGAAGGACAGCCTCTCGTGCTGCACTGGGCTTCCCACTCTGTTCCGAAGAGCCAAATGCCTTTATCTGATGTTGAATCTTTGTTATTTGTCCATGAAACTACAACTGAGAACATCTTATACCTGTGGGACCGGACGAGTGATCTCCTCCATACCAGCATGTGGACATGAGCATAAATGGTGCATTTTGCTCCTTTGCCATCCTATACTGTTATTAACTTGCCGCCAGCTTCGTCCTTCGGCTGTTTTTGAAATATCAAATGTAATTGCTCACAAAGTCTTAGTAGGATGACCATACGGGCCATCCTGCTTGGCCGAGCCTCACTGGCATCATCCCAAAAGCTCAAATGTTTGTCACCATGTCACACCTGAAGTGGTTCCATTTTTCAGCCCTACATCTTTGAGACTTGAGAGTAGCTTTGTGGCTTGTGTTTGTGGACCGGCTGCCATCTTGAGTTGTGTGTTTCAGCCACTGTCCTGTGGTTTGGGCTGGTCCCAGGTCTCAAAGCAGATGGTGGCACAGTTTAGCATGTGCAACATACTGGTGGCACCTATTTCCCTATCATAAGGCATCTAGTAAAGTGCAGGCTCTTCAGTCCTATTTCCTCACTAAGTCATTGTTTTCTCACCTCTGTTGTCCCACAATTAGTAAGTTAACACTTACCTTCGTCCTCTGTTGACATTTGCTTCTCGATTTGATAGCCTTGGATTCACTCTATAGGCTACATACTTCTCTCTCAAATCTCCACCAACATTTGTATTTGAATTTGTGTTTAAAAAATTGTGTTTCTGTAATAGGCTTTGAATTGTTGTTACAGTATGTATGAAATAAAGTATTTAAACTTAAAACCAGAACAAAAGAAAGAAAAAACAATAGCACGTTGGTTGCATTAACCTAGTCTGTAAAAACGTATTAATCCTTGCCAAATCAAAGAGAAACATCAAAAGTAAGACTTTTCTCTATTCTATTTTCTACATGTCAGAATAATGTGTGGGCCTTTTTATCATTAATGTGGAAAACAGCAAACATTTTGCCACATCTTGCAAATGAAACCCATAATGGCTGTCTCAGTCAAAGATTGTTATAACCCTAGTAAAAGGTCTGCTGTGTCATTTCTACATTGTAACTCTGCTTCACACTTGAGATGGAAAGTACAATCTAGCTGCCAAGGACAGATGATCCAGGAGGACCCTTTGATATCTGCTCACGTACCTTTGATGCTCACAACACTAGATGTGCAGAGATATATCCTAAATCAAAGTAAAGTTCTTTTTAACAGCTGCATAGAATTTGGGATGAATGGAAACAGTTGTGTATCACTGACACTCAGTAACAACAGCACCTTGAGGAAAAAGTGATGTTTCCACGTCTATTGAAATGCAATACCCAACATATAGCTTATATTCAGTGTGTGTAAGGGAAAACGTGAAATAAAAAGTAAAATGTAGTAAAAGGAAAGAGATTGTCCTTTAACACTGCTTGTGCAAGTTGTTATTAGTGTAACAGTGATCGTACTATGGTGATCTATTAACAGTATTGAAGGGTTTAAATTCAATGGCAGTATCAACACTATACAGAAGGATTAGCTACGTACTGTAGATTTGATGGGTTACGGGTTATTATGGTAGATATTATAGGTTCAAGGTTAGGTCTTAAGCACATAGGGTTAGACCAATGATTGATGACTAACTTTGTAGTTGCAATGTCAGATCTGCTGCTGCACGTCTTGGACACAGAGGTGAGAGAGGAGCAGAGCCGTCAACTGAGTTATTGAACTACTATTGCATGGTAAGCTGGATCAGATGCTGGGGAAAGATGCCAGAGAGACCTGATAAACCCCAAAATGTAGTGAGGGTGAACCAGGAAGTCCTGGCTGATGCCTCTTGTCTATGAGCTCTTCGACTCCCAACTCCGCAAACATTTTTCCTGAACCCTGATTGATTGAAATTTGATTGAATTGATTGATTGAAATATATTTCAAACATGTACAAGAAAACAGAAAAGGTCATACAGAAAATAATACAATTACACAAACTAGAAAGCATAGAGATACTGTACATGAATAACAAATACTTGTTTTTTAGGTTTTTTTTACATGTCCGAAAAGGAGTGGAAAGAAGTATACACTTATTTTACCCCACCCCTTCTCCATAATTCATTGTTACAGTTCTCAGCATGAAATATCTGCTGACCTCAACTAAGGCCCTATCCACACAGAAACGTATTTCGATGCAAACGCACATCTTTTGCATCGTTTGGGCCAATTGTCCACACAAATCCTGTAAACGCACTGCTCGTAAACGCTCTTTTTTGAAACCTGGTCCCAGGGTGAATAAAAAAAAAGCCGGCTCACTTTTGGCTTCGTGTGTACGGCGAAACCGCATACGTGCATATCGATGATGTCATCCCCACACACCTCGGCCTAACAGCTCCGCCTTCAACCCAGCTGACTGCTCTAACAGGGACGCAATGCTGTTTATAAAGTGGAAGTAGAGAACTTATCAACTAGCTAGCTAATCTGTCTGCTCATCAACTCATTGAACGGATTATAGTAACTTTTAGCACGGCTTATTGTAGAAAGGCTACTGCAAGAAAAATGTGTAACTAGATTATCAAAAAGACATTGGATCATTCATGTTTGTTTGACTGCCGGTGTTAGCTAGCAGAGCTAGCGTTAGCGCGCTAGCTAGCTAACGCTAGCTCTGCTAGCTGCAATCATGTCCGATAGAGTAAACAAAGTTTACATTCTTTTTCTAGGTGGTGTAAGTTATTAAAGTCTAGTCCATGGATGTGTTAAGCTAAGAGAACTAGCTAACAGTCATGTTATGAAAGGAAGTGACTGAAGGCTGCTCTTCTTCTTCGTTCCGTTAATTTCTGTAGCAATAACAGCGCCGCCTACAGGCCTGGCATATGAAGTACTGTGTTGAGTCATTTACAGATGGATTCATGTGGACGTGAATTTTCTTGAACCGAATCCAGGGAAGACGGATGCGTTTTCATCCTAACATCTTCGTCTGGATGGGGCCTAAGTATATATGTCAGAGCTCCTTAAAACCAAAAAACTTCCAAAGCTTAGGTAGAGCTGGGAGATTTGGGGGAAGCCTTCCCCAGCTCTCTGGCAGAGATAACTGAGGTAGGTAAAAGGCTTGACAGACTGAAGATCAACAGGCGGATAGGTGCGGCGTCCACATAAATGCAGATGTTTGATTTACAAATCAGTCTACAGTTCAACTCTCACCTGTGGTCACAAGCCCTGGGTAATGACTAAAAAATAAACTTCCTGTGCACTTCACCCTTATGGACAGGGTGATGAGTGCAGATAGCCACAACGAGCTTTGAGTTAAACGGCAGCACTTATGCACTATAAAGGGCTAGTTGAGGTGGGTCGGGCTTCTGGTAAGAATGCCTTCTGAATGTGTCTCCTTATAGAGATATTCCAAGCTAAATGGGAGGAGACAGACCCAGAACATGCTTGAGGTATTATACATCTTTCCTGGCTTATGAAGCCCTCAAGATCACCCAGGTAAAATTTGAGATGAATGTCAAGGCTATTTTAAAATATGCACTGCCACCACGAGTTGTAAAAAAATATTCAGCAATATGAAGTGTTTTAATTGTGTTGAACTGTATACACTGTAGCATCAAACAAAGTGATCAGAAATGCCGAAAGGAATTAAAACAACCAGCGTTCAAATGCAACACAATCATATTTTCTGTTTTTGTTCTGTCAGGATGATACAGTATATGTTTAAATGCCAACGTTACATCTGAAATTTTCAGCACAGTTCAGTTGAAATCCTTTCAGCCTTACACAAGTGTTGAAAACAACCCTAGAGTGCGTTTGAGTGACAGGAGTGGCATTGGAACAGGGCTGGCTAGACAGCCCATATCCCTTTCACAAGCTAGAAGTAGAGGCTGGCTGAAAATGGCATCTCCCAGGGAAAGCCAACAACTGGCTATCACCCTGACCGTTTGTCTTCATCAATCAACCTGCATTTGTTGACCAAGCAACATGATGTCACTATTAATTTCATGCATTCCCTTAATGGGGTCCAGAAGGAAGCCCTATCCTCACAGTAGGCATTTCCTGTCCTGTTGCATTGTGGAAATTGTCCACTTCCTTTTAGGAGATCAGTTGTACTTTTTCAAAGTTTTACTTCTTTTCTTGTTTTTTTTCTCCCCTTTTTTCATCTCCCCTTCGATTTCTGTCTGCCGTTTCTCCCCCATGGTGTTATTTGCTTTGCTTTGTCATAGCTCCTCTAGTTGGAAGCAGCTACACAGTGTTTGTATCCTTGTTATGTGAGTGCTTGTGATGATTTCCACTTATTTGCCGAGGTATACACTGAACTGGATGTACCGAACCTTTTGATCAACCCTCAGATTTCATGAACAGATACTGGCGCTGCATGCTCAGATCAGCGCATTAGCGTTTCATTTGAAAGAATGGTGTCACTGTGTTGACAAGCTCATGATAAGTTGGTGGCTTCTAAGGGAAAATGTTTAAAGCAGATAAATGCCTCAGGACTCCATCTGTCTGTCTCATTGTCCTGATTGTAGTTTATTTTCGGTGATTATAAAAACCTGCTTTAAACAGGCTTTGGGGATGTTGGTTTATTAGCTTTAGATGAAGTATTCCCCTTGCCTGACGATTTTGCACAAGGTAATGTTATCTCTTCTGACTTCTGTGCATCTGTATTTACTACATGACTGGCTTTTTTTCTATCATTCCTTTGATTATCAAAGAGGAGGAGGAGGGAGTTGTGCATGATATTCCTTGCTCTTAGTCTCACTTACTCCCTTCCTTCCTTCTCAGTCTCTCCCCCCTCTCTCTGCCTCTCTCTCCCTGTTACTGCACCTCTCCTCTGGCTTTAAGAGGCTTAGCAGCAGCTTAGCGCCCAGGTCAAACTGACCTTTGGCCTTCATCTGTCAGCCTTTTGATGTGGTGCCAGCCTGGGCTGCTTGCTACGCTCTGCCTTTAACAGCACGTCCAGGGGTCAGAGGAGGGCTCTGCTTCAGGACCCCACCCCACCTCAGCACCCCCTCACACAACCATCACCACCTCCCTTGCAGATGTGTGTGTCTCTGATGCCCCCCTCTCCACCGCCCTCTGCCCTCCCTTGCCTCTTCCCTGCCCCAGTGCCCATTATTATTTTATAGTTTGGTTCTGCATTCCTTTCACTCAGGCTGTGGTGGAAGGCAGACCTTTGGCTTTATTGCTTACACATGTCCATGGCTCTCTCCCTCAGCAGGGAGAGACAAAACAGCAAGAGGGAGATGGCCAATAGGGGCCAGCCATCTAAACTCTCCCCACCTTGAACTAATCGTTGGGGGCCAGAGTGTGGCTCTACCTCAGCCCTGTGCCAGTGGGGTTTCAATTTGTAGAGACATAAACAGATACTAAAGCCATGGTAACAACACAGTGATTTATCAAGCCAGTTCACATCAAATTATCACAGCGCCCCCCTGCTGTCAGGCCCCATAATAGCCCCCAGCCCAGCCCCTGCTTCAGAGGTGCACCGTGGTCACACTTCATTTAAGAGTGCACAAACATGTGTCCCTATGTCTGGTTTCCCTCTGAGCGTGACGCTTCACACCAGCTAGTGATCATCCTGGACAGAGCGTCCAGAGATTAAAGAGGATGTGTGTGTGTGTGTGTGTGTGTGTGTGTGTGTGTGTGTGTGTGTGTGTGTGTGTGTATGTGTGTGTGTGTGTTGACAAAGGTATATGTGTGTAAATGTGCTTTTTCTGCATGTTCTGATGTGCATATGGGCAGTATACTTGCTCATATGCACATACTTCAGAATGCATGTGCAATGATTGTAATTCAAGAAATTTGTCTTTGCAAATTATGAGAATGCTTTCAAATGTAAATAAGTAGACGTGAATGTAAATACAACATATTGTCTTCCTTTGTTCATTTCATCACCTGGAATAGATAACAATAGTGGTTCTTGGTGGAAAAGCACCACAGTCAAGTTGAATTGTGTATGCCTGTGCAAGCCAGGTATGTAACAGAATCTATCTTGAAATAAACTGATTATTTTTCTGTAACAAAATCATGTTTCACTTTAATATGGTGCCTGAACAGAGTGCTGCCTTTGATCTCCACTAGCAGAGCCCAGCACATGGATAATATATCTTTCAGAGATAAAAGTAAAAATGTGTGCTAGGTGATGATGTCATACAGTTGTGGCCGCAAGCCTGGGAGAAAAGCAAACTTTCACAGGCGAGGCTGTCCCAGGGATCACTAAGGGTGCTCTCTGAGCCTTTGGGGAAATCAATTACACATTGTCCAAACTGTGATTCCTGCTGTAGGAACTTAATCGTGGGTACCTTCTGCAGAGGATCATCCCGATGAGTTTGGACACTGGTTTTGCTCCCTGGTGTATGCTCTCCTCTCTCTCTGTCACCCCCCCCCCCCCCCCCCACACACACACACACACACACACACACACATACACACTTCAACCTTTGCAATTCGCTACATTTGTGTGCAGCTTACAATTCTACAGAGAGTCATTCATCATCATTTGCTTGCGCATCTGTCTTGAGTGCCTTAGCTTTGATCATGTTGTATTTTATATCTTACATCTGTTCTGCATTTAACCTTCTGTAATGCTGTTGCTCAGAATCTATTACCTTGGCATTGTAGGGGGCTGAGAGTTTACCTGGTGACTTTGTAGCCAGTGTAAATCTGGCATATTTGTCATGGCCAGGTAAATAAATAATCCACCGGTGGAAACGTTGTGATCACCTAGATCTCCCCAAACCCCACCCCCCCACCCCCACCCCTGCCATTTCCTGCTTTATGGGACAAGACTCAGAGCAATCCGCTGCTTCCTCCTATGTGATTGTCTCTTTTTTCAAAAGCTTATCTACTCCTAAATCATCCTCTTTGAATTCGGAGGACAGTGTATTTTTTTTTTGTATTTTCTCTAACTATTTCCAGCTCTATCATTCCCAGTCATTCTCCGAGGCTTTGTTCTCTGCTTATGTATGCTGGCACTCCACCTATGTCCCCCCAACCCTGCTCTCTTCTTCCTTCTCTCTCTCTCTCTCTCTCTCTCTGGCCTCAGGAACCCAGGAGCATGAGGCCCTGACCCCCCTTCTCCTCCACCAACACACTAATCATCCCTAATCAGAAGTGAAATGCATTTTTCTAAGGAAGTAGCTGGAAAATTTCACAATCTGCATTTCTCCGACCAAGCTGATTAGAGAAACATTATCCTGCTTTCACAGTCACTTCCAATCTGCCTTTAATCTGTCACTTCAATCGCCTAATTATTTAGTCAATGACCTGGGGACGCAATCTTACAAAAGAATGAAATGCATGCCATATCATTTTCCCTTTCATTTACGCATGATATCGCTGGTTACATGTTATGTTCCCTTGAGCTAAATATGCAAGCCTTGTTTATGTACACGTACATGTGTGTCTATGTCTATTTTTTGGTTTGTGTGTGAGTGAATGCACATATGTGTGTGTGCACACTATTCAGGAATTTATTGTCCTTGCCCATCACACATGTGTGGAAGTGTGCTTCAGTGTGTGTCAACAGTAGCTTGTTTAGAAGCTGCTGAGCTGTGAATGCTGGCTGGGGGTAATGCAGTTTAGCCCTTAGTTGGAAGAGCCTTTAGGGAATGAGACTCGGTGGGGGAGTCGTGTTATTGGAAAGGTCATGATTACAGTAGGGGGTCAAAATAACTCGCTGAAACTCTTTATACACAAGTGACTGCTATTGTGCCTCAGGGTGTCAAGAACTATATTGAGTATTGACTATATGTCACAGCAATAAAAAGGAAACCTGTTCTCCATTGCCGAATGTTCTGCTTCCAAAGAGTGTGAAGTCAGGACAAAAGGTAAAAATACCTTCAATGTCAATACGACCGTCATGTTGACATGCTAATTTTGCTGCAGAGGGGAAACAAACGTTAATGTCTTTTAAGATGTCTGAATTAAAATAGAAAAAAAAATTGACTGAAGAACTTCAGAATTGCTGCTTTTTAATCTTTTACTTGTTTGTACATCAAGCTATGAGTACTTCTTTTACTTTACTTTTTTTAATAGGTCTCATTTGCAAGACCTCTCAGACTGCAGGAAACATGCAATCCAGAGCAGAGAAGAAAAAAAAACATTGATATCATTCAATGCATAGGTGAGAGAGACAAAAAAGAAAAAGGAGAAGGTGGAAAGAGGGAGGGAAGGACTTTGAACTTTCAGGATAGCGTGGCCCACTTATAATAGTCCTAGTCTGACACAGGACCCAGCCAGCCCGATAAGGACCCAGACCCGTCCAGGGCAGCTGTCTCTCTTTCATCTTTGCCTTCACTTGGATGGCAGCTCCTTCCTCTATTTGTAGCAGCCTCACTTCTCTTATCTCTCTTATTGTGTGGATTCTGGAGAGCTTTCATGCTTATTTGTTCCTGACACCCAATCCGCTATTAAACCTGCTTGGAAATGTGCTTTTAAAAGAGTGTAAGAAAACATTCCACAGTCTGGCTATGAGGCAGGTCCAGGGTCCCACCAGCCCTTTGCTAAAGCCAGTGCTTAGCGCCTCCATCTAATGTTGCAAAAACACACCATCAGAGGTCATGAACTCTGGCACTCAGATAGCACTTTGACCATGGGAATAGCAGTGTTAAAGCCAAAACAAACAAGAGATGCACATCAAACACCAAGGTAAAATTACATATTTAGACGGCTTCATGCATTTTGGTCAGTGTCCAACCCAGTACCATGTGTATGACTACACACTTGTCAATCATTACAGGAGTAAGTTTAAAGAAATTGTAAATAGGCCCCAGAATTTTCTAATTATATCCTACATTGATTTTTTTTTTTGCAATCCAAGGCTAACTTTTATTCAAGACTTTTCTGTCTTTCCATCAGAAACCATTGCAAATTGATACATTGTACAAAATGCCACAAGCAGAGTGTAGACTGCTCAGACATAATCGTTTATTTGTGTGTTTTATTCATTAACTGTGCAATACTGATACTCACAAAACAAATAAGAGTCATAATTTGATTCTGTATGGACTTTATTTGTTAAAGAATGCAGTGTACTTATTATTGACATCCTCAGCTGTTAAACGCAGCAGTAAACCGACAAATCAGTCCTGATGCACTAACATCAAGGTTGAAAGTGCATAGCAATAAGCATAACTTTTGTATCAGAACAAATATTGACTTGTTCATATATCTAACTGGCAGAGACACTCAGTGATCAGGCTATAATAACAGATGGTGCTGTAACAGGGAGAGAGGGGGGTGATGTGTGAGCTATTTCAGGAATGCCGGAGAGGAATTGTATTGATCGGGACACTTAGACTTGATAAGGACGTCAGGTTTAAGAGGAGCAAAGCAATCATTAAGTACATCACTGGCAGCTGTTGTTTAAAAATATATGTGCTGCTCTGTCCCCCCCCCCCCCCCCCCCCCTCCCTTTTTTCCACTTTATTCGGCTTTTTCTTGCCAGAGGTGAAAAGAAAATCTCATCTCCATCAGGCTAAATTGTGGTGGGCAGCATTATCAGTTCAAAAGACCTGGGGATTTGACAGCTCCCACTCCATGGTGATTAATTACTTCTCGACTGTGGTGGGCCTTTCTCTTCCCTCTCGCCCTGCCTGCTGCTGTAGTGATGGTGGTGGCTGGAGGCAACGCATGATAAGTGCTGCCCTTATTACTGGTCTCACTGGGAAAAGGCCCAGGCAGCACTGGGGCTAACACAGGCCAATCACACCCCCTGCACCACATGGGGCCTCGCAAGATACATGCCCTTTGTTTACTCTTTAGTGTGTAATAGAAAGGTACAGTGCTGCCAAGTCTGTTTGTGATGTTGCGTTAAATAACCTCTTCTGCTCTTCAATCTCTCTTTCCATCTATCCATCTCTCCTTTACTCCCTCCCTCTACGGCTATAAGAGGTTTTGATCTCTGCTTTAATCATTGCACCAGACTGGATAGCAGCTACAGACTCTGGAACTCTCTATTATCATCAGCCAAGGGGAAGAAGGACACTCTTTGTCACATGTCTGATGGACAGAATTAATCACTTATGGACATCATATAGGATAAGCCATCTATTAAAACCAGTGTAGTCACACATGTGAAGTAGCTTCAATCAACCAAAAGAGACCTCAATATACTTAAGCACTTAGCTGTGTATATATTTGTATTACAAGCCTGTGGCAGCCTACTGGTATTTGCATACTGGGGTTCTCAAGGTTCTGCACACAGCTGGTCCTTGAGCTTCATGTCTCCCTGTAGGCTCCACTGTTTGGCTTGTGTGTATGAGTGGCACTTTCCCCGAGGCTGTGCCTGTTCCTGTGTGCCTGCGCATGTGTTTTTTGAGTATGTTTCTGCATATGTGTTTCTGTGTGCCTGTGCATGTGTTTTTTAAGTATGTTTCTGCATATGTGTGTGTTTGTGTGTGTGTTTGTGTGTGTGTGTGTGTGTGTGTGTGTGTGTGTGTGTGTGTATGTGTGTGTGTGTGTGTGTGTGTGCATGCATGCTTGGGTGTGTGTCCCCAAAGGCAACGTGGTGGAGATGAGAGACAGAAAGACACGCGGTAGGGCACCGTGCACACACGCCTGTCACACGCCTGTCCCCAACGGTGGACATTCAGGCCATTATGATGTCTTCCAGATGGACACATCTGTCTGTTTCCCTGGGAACAAATCTGCTAAAAGCAGGGAGAGTCATGAACAAGCCATCTCTAGTGGAGTTTTATTTGTTTATGTCTGCCATAGCAGGCTGCCTAGATGTCATGATGTATGGCATGAGAAGACACCTCCGGAGACACCTCTGGAGCTACGTTAGATCCCTCAGATAACACGTGTTAAGATGTCAATATTGTATTAGAAGCCAATGTTCTCCTATGTCCCCTGACATCATTATTAGAATGGCAAGAGATTTGATTTGTATTGTGGAGAGGAGTGTATTTTTATCCTACAGGTTTATCCTTTTTTTTTACTGGCTGTATCTTGTCATGTAGATTATTGGACTTCCATTTGTCTCTCCTCTCTCTTCCAATGGGAGGAGAGAGGATGAGTGTTGTCATTACAGAAAAGCAAGCAAGGTGAACCTTTCCTAGACCGGGGACCTTTTCCTGGTACGCAGAATCCGAACAACCCCTCGCTGCACCTCTCCATAATCCCTGGCATTTTGTTTTGATGCTCCACAGCATGAAAATGAGGGAATATGGCAATGTTATGGCATTTGAAGTCAATATGTATTATAAAATCAATCTAGATGAAGATCTGCCCATCCCTCTAATTAGACGGGGTGACTGGAGATTGATTTTTAATTGCAAAAGTAATTACATGGAGCAGATAGCCAGTGACATTTGATTATCTAGGTGATTGATTAAAAGGCCTGGCTGCTAGGGCAGACTGTCAGCCAGCTGAATCCAGACAAAAGAGAAAATTAAAAAAGTTGTCCCGTTTGTAATCACGAATTTCAAGGGTGAAATTACAAAGCCAAACATCCCCTTGGAGAAGCCCAGCATCCTTCCACTTTGCGCCTGTTTGCCCTCCTATCTCACCCCTGCCATCACAACGTCCACAACGCGAGACCCCTGTGACATGCTCAAAAGGGGGAAACAATGATGTGAAAGATGAATCAAGGAATTGTTCTGTTATAGGCAGCCTGGTGCGTAAATGATGGGTGCATATATCTGCTTAGCAGCCTTGTCACATCATCATAGGCAGTAAGTAAAGGAAGAGAGAGAGAGGTAAAGACAGACAGAAAAAAGGACAGACAAACAGAGCTCTTATCTCTCCGACTGCTCCTTCACTCATCTTCATCTCTCTTGTCATCTCCCTGCAATAGGTGCCTGCACATTCATTGTTGACTGTCGACCGGTAAGGGAGTGAGACTAAATAAACAGCAAAATAACATATTTTTTTCTCTCTGTGTGTTTGGGAAAACCTGAAGAAATCCTTTTTTATGTTGTCTTTTTCTTCTCCTGCTCATCTGTCATTCTTGTGGGATCCCTCTCTTAGAAAATGAACGATGACAAGGTAAAGCGTCGGGGGGACAACTGAACTGTTTATGAGACTGACAAAAACTGTTTATGTGGCTGTGATGGACAGGGCTGAGTGATGACAGTTGGAAATGAAATACATTCTTCATGTCTTCATGTCTTCATGTCTACCTCCTACATGCAAGTGAGATGATATATCACATGGTGGGCACATTAGGTGAGTGTGCTTTACAGTCAGTGTTCGCTTTTTGTTTAATATTTATCTTTATTTTGGTATCTGAATTCCTAGCATTGTCAGTTTCAGGCTGAGCGACAAAGAATAAAATGCCTTATCTCTAGTCTCAACCTATAGCTAATATCATCCTACTTAGCCACACTTGTTGATAAGCCCCCACTTACACACATACACAAAAGCACACGCACGGAGCAACATGGTCTCTCTTCCTCATAATCAGGAGATCCATTTATTTCTCACCATAGGACGTGCCTATAAATTATGCCTGGTTAAGGTATCATTTAGCCTGGACTGTTAAGCCACTCCTGTCATTTTAGTGGAAGGTTCACTCTTTGCGCTATCCATGAAGGCAACATTTATGTCTTTAATTTACAGCTCCTTGCCTGGAGGATACTCCTTGGCTTTATGAAGTGGTATTAGGGGACCTATTTAGTTGTCATGGCAGAGCACTGCTCAGCGTGGTGCAGCCAGCAGAAGCCAGCACCTTGAAAAAGGAGAGACGAGGGAGCAAAGGCAGCGATTTCAAATGAGAATTGCTGTCCTTTTAACTCAAAGAGCTCTGTAGCCTGGCAGGAGCAGCTGAGCATGGTCTTTGAAGGGAGGGTAAGAGAGAGAGAGAGAGACAGAGAGAGAGGGGAGGGGAAATGAAATAGGCCCGGGCCAGCCCCACATATTATTCCCCCTCAGGATGTACAGAGTCTATATTGGTTGAAGCAGCACAGCCCCTGGGGTCACAGCTCCTTCTCTAGCTCAGAAAGCCGCAGTACTAAGATGGACTTTCCTCTGTCTGCCTCAGAAACAGGCCGGCGAGTGTCTACGGGTAAACCATCACACATGTGCCTCCCAGCACCAGGCCTGGGCTCTGCGGGTGAACACAAAGCAGCGGCACTTATTAAATTTCCATGAAGTTTACCGAATTTGCGGGATCAGTGGGGTGAGGCCGTTAGGGAGCCCATGCCACTGCCTGCAGCTTCCCTCTGCCACTGAAGCCCAGTGTGGTTGTGGTCCCTCACCCTCCCTCCCCATCTCCACCTCCCCCCTATGTCTCTTCTTCCTAGCTTAACATTGGAAGAGGATTTCTACCAGCTTGGCCTTGTACCCTGCAGAACTCGCTACCTATATCCTACAGGGGACCCAGAGGGCCCGGGCATAGCAAGCGAAAAGTAACCGAATGAAAGGAAAAAAAGAAAATGGACACATGGCTTGTGATTTGTGCATCAGTAAAATAATATTCACAAAGGGCATATTCAAGCAATACTACACAGGAGCAGAGTTACAGTCCATATAGTACAAAAAAATCTCTATATATATGATTATATAGTTGATATTCAGTGAGAAATGGAAAAATGGAAGAAAAGTTATAGCCAACTCCAGAAATGTAGGTAGATAATCCCCTGCATGTCATGGTTAGTACATGCTCACAGCGGGCTGTTCATCAGGGCCAAGACCCTTCCAGATGTGGAACCCGTTCTGAAAAAGGACATCACCAGGGTAGGAAGGCATGTAAGAGATACTGTACATAGACTATAACAAGAGGGATATTGTTTGGTCATGTTGGCCTAAAGATCAGTGAGGCCAACTTGTAAAATTGTAGGCTATATAAAAATAGGCTATATAAGTTAAAATAAATGCACTGTCTTGAAATTTAAATGCTTGATACGAAAATTATTTTTTATGTGATTTAGAATGTATTTTTTCCAAGTCAATTATTATTATTATTATTTTTTCCTTAATTCAAAAAGAGCTTCACAAGTTTCACATTTGGGCAAAACTGCATTCCCCAATTGGTTAACAATAATGGTTAAACACTCACATAGCAAATTATTTAACTTTACTCACGCTACTTTCATTGAGTCTACTTTAAAACAAGAAAAAATGCCCATAAGTTTATTCGGCATTTCCCATGCTAACCAACTGGTTTAAAACATGTTTAGAATTAAAAGCCCCTTTGACACTCATCTCTAGATACTTAGTAAACAAAACTGCACAGGGGAAAAATAGAATTATTTCACCCTATTAGCAAAATCATTTTTTGTATTGCCTTGAAAAATGAGCAAAAATATTTTTGTTATGTTTTTGTATTTATTACATAAGATTGCTGCTTTAAAGATAGCTATTAATCAGTGCAAATACTCGTAGAATTGTAATTTCAAGTGATTTTGCAGGCCACATTTAAATCATAAATTAATTTAATTTTACATCCCGTAATATGTGCTTTTAATCAATGTCATTCCATTACATCCTTTTAAATAAATGTATTGAATAAATCAATATTTGTATTAAATAAGTAAATGTAAGTTTTAGAATTCAAGTTTATGCAGTAAAAATGCAAAAGGAAAGGCATTACTAAAAATGCTTCACAAACCTAGGTATATAAAAGCTAAAAAAAAAATGTTTTTAGATAGAGGACAACAATGCATATTACTCATGCAACAGAGAACCCAGGTTTAGCAAACAAGACTGCATAAAGTGAGGATGTGGTCAATGCAGTCAGCTGCAGACGGTCAATTACGAAAAGTGGCAGCCATATACAAATACTTTGCTTGTGCGTGCATAAATAACAGTTTATTCCCATGTTGTTGTGTCTTTGGTGTCCTAGTCTAAACCAAGACCAAATACCTAGGTTCTGTTGCCGTTTAGAGGACAGCTTCTGTGTGATTGAGCATGCTACTTTGACCCTACAATGAAAAGATATACACAGACAGACATTCTATGATTGCAGGTTCAGGAGGAAACAGGCCACAACATTTTCCAGGTGCAGATCAGCGCTGAACTGTGGACATCATTGTAGGTTAAACAAGGCTGTGTTTATTTAACCAACATCTTTCATCATTCTTGCTCAGTCGCAACCATTGTCTGGTTCTATATGTGCTTTTGCAGCTAATGAAAAAAATACTAGTTTGAAAAATATTATTGGAAAAACAAAAATCACAAATTTCCTCATCATGTAACAAGCATGTGCTGGCTACGCAGTGTGTCAAAATATACTCTTTTGAGAAGAGGACAAATGTAGAGTCAGTTTTGACCTTAAAGAGCACATGGGCCCGGCCTGTTAGATCTAGATGGAGATGAGGTGTACAACAGTGTCCCATTAGCTCTACCTTTTCAATGCTCTCCCTCTCTGGGTGATGCTGGCCATACTCCAAAAGGTCTATGTTTTGATCCCAGGGCCTGATAAAGTCTGGCCCGTTGATGGGCCTGATGACATCTGCACTGTCCGTCTGTGCTCCCAGACAAATGCAACCCAGGAAGGTTAGTGCCGGCCCTTCTGCCTCTTATCAATCAATTACATTTGGATCAGATTAATTGTATGGAATTGTTTGCCGCAGATAGGAACCAGGTAGATTCTAGAGGGGGGTTGGGCAGGATGCCTGTGTGATTGTTGTCAGGTTGTTATTGTATGTTTACCCTGTCCTTTTTTGCCCTTGCTCGTTTGAAGCTCTGCTTGTAGCTGTAAACTAGGGATTTGGGGCAAAAATTCTATTAGCTTTGTCATAACAAATTCAAAGTTTCTTTATTATGTCTCTCAGAGTTATGTAATACCTGTGAATGGTTATGTTTTGATATAAAAGTGTCTCCAAAGTAGATTCAAATCACGATTCATAATGAATGTGAGAGAAGTTTTGACAAAGCTAGCTGGTTTGTGTCCACAAAGCGAAAAGACGGCCCACTTTGAATGCAGAATTTTCACTTCTGGTTGAGTCAGTCGCATGCCAGCGAATGCACCCCTCCACCTTTGCTTATGAAAAGCTGGATTAATTATGTAATGTTCAGCTCACTGTGGCTAATAGCTGATAATGATGTGTGAGAGGTTTGTCAGACGGGAGAGCATACTGGACTGCCAAGTGCTGTTGGACCCAGGTCAGGCTGCGTTCATCTTACTAATGAGGTGTCACACGGAGAAGATGGAGCGACCAGAGCGACCAAGCGGTCGTTGCAAACTAATTCCCCTCCAGCTTTGGATTGTACAAACAGCCCCAAATGCAGAGAGGAGCTTGCATGGCCTGCCAACTGACCACAACACTCTGAGGGTTCATTTTTCAGAGGGGTATTTGGCGGTGGGGAGACAGCTAGGTCCGGTTTGGCCCAGCATCTGAGTCATTTGTAGTCCATAGAAGCTAACGGTGGGCCTGTGGGCTTATTGGTCTACTGAATTCGGCCAGTGATCCAGTCTCCCATTTAGTCGTTATCTCCACTCTGAGGAGATGAGTTGAGGTTAAATCAACGCTTGTCTCCTTTTTCTGAACATCTAAATCTGCAGTGGAGAGAAGTGAAACATACTCCTCCCTTCATCCACCCCCTCGGGCTAGCTTCGCTTCTCTTAAGTTCTCCGCTGCATTGCCAGTGGGTCAGGTTGATCCCCCCGTCATTGAAACTCATTCGGGGGGCATTAAAGTGTAAACCAGATGAAAAAACAAAGGGCTTAGGCAAATCAGATGGCTCAAACAACAACAACAAACGCACACTCTGTAATCTGCTTAGGGAAATTAATGAGGGGGAGCCCCCTTGGCCAAGGTGGATAATGATCCTGGACCACGGGGATGAGAGGCTGCAGTGGATCAGGCAGAAGGTGAGAACGGGAAGGGGGGATTAGAGACGGACTCCCACCAGAATCAAACAGGACTCTGCCAAAGGGATCTCTCCCCTCCTATGCCCAAACTTCAAAAACTCCAGCCTAAGCTGGAAGTAGGTGTCTGTAATCCCCTCTGTGGCTGTAGATCTATGCGGCCGACTCAGGCCCAGCTTTCATCCTGCAGCTTGTTCAGCATGCTCTCCCTCCATGTCCTGGGAACGTAAACTTTTGCACTGTGGCCCCTGTGCAGATCGCAGGGATCTGCTGGCTCATTACCTCTTCATTAGCGTGCTGCATCGTTAGCTATCAAGAGGATCGGACCATGCGTGGAGTCTGCTTGTGGGGTTCAGAGACCTGGAATCGGCAGCCAGATGGACGGATGCCTGCTACTGGAAACACGAGTTAGCAGCCTATAGATCGTTTTCACTGTCGGAAGGTTCCATGTAGTGAACTTTTCTTTGTGTGATACACATTTTAAAAGACCCATCTGTCCTTAGCAGTGTTACTTCAATAGATTCCCCAGAACAATACCCTGTGATTGTCAATATACCTGTCCATTGCTCCTGCATGGTTGTCCAATCTGATCATCCGAATGGAATGGAGGGACATTTCTTACATGTACCATATATACACTCTTATTTATTAGGTTCTCAGAATTAGTGTCAAAACTGTCACTTACATCCTCTGGGTATGTTTTGAGATACCTTTGAAATGTGCCAGATGCCACTCGGAGTTGAATTTATTTGCCTCTGCTTTTCTTTCTTACAATTTATAGAATGCAGGATGATTTAAAGGGAGGTGTGGAATTGAGAAAATAAGCAGGCTTTGTAATGCTTAATGGGGCCCAAATCTCACTGTTTAAGCCCTCCCCTGCATCCAAAGCAGCCACAGTCAGGAGCCAAGCTCCATGAAGCCAAGTCTCATCAACCACTCTGCCATCCTCTGGTGTGATAGTGGCAATACACACATACACACATATTACCAGCAATCTGAATTCAAAATTAATTATTATAAATGTATGTAAAGCAATGGAGTTGGTCAAAGATCATCTATGGTGGAATCATTCTGGCATAATATGTGGAATATGCCAGACATGTAGGATTGTCACTGGAAAAATCTAAACAATATATTTACCTTACTATTATATTATTTAATTATTTGCAAAGTCTTTGACTCTGACTTGACTGCATAGTTAGAGTATAAAATGAGAAATAATGAATAACTTCTGAAGTTTATCCATAACATGACTTTTCTCTGTTGTCACCTTCCTCTTGCTTTGCTGCTGGTGTGATCCCTGCATCTAAATTATGCAGTTCCTTATCTGACAGTCATTTCCAAGGCCATGCATGCAGTGTGGCCCCATGTGGTTATGGCCAGGTGTAAAAGCTTGACCTCTCTGTAGAGCAGCAGAGTGACTTTCATTAGAGCACCCACTGGCTGCTTCCCACTGAGCTCACTCATAGATTAAACACTGAGCCTGCATACAAGATGAGAGGGAGGGTTAACATAATCCAATAAGAGTCATTAAGGGGAGATGTAAACAAGGACATTCATACGTATTTAAAATAACTCAATACAGAAAGAGTACCTGCAGTAGTTATTTTGTGGAAAATGCAACCGTCACCTTTGCAGCCTGGATGGCTGACAGGCACCACTGCGCAAATGGACTATGCGGCACTGGAGGTTTTCTGACTGCGTAAACAGGTATGCACACACAACACACTTTTGATACAAGCTAAATACAGGCACACACATTTTGAATGCCTCTGGATTTCCCAGCATGCTCACTATTACCTCCCGCCCAGGTGGTGTCGTCACGTTCTCTATTATACGCGGTCACAGTTGTTTTTGATATTTTCATCTACTAGCCAGAGGATATTTATCTGCGGGAGCGTGGTGGCTGGAGAGCCTTTTTTCGAATGTTAACAATTGCCGGGCCACAAGATGAGGAGCTCACTAATTAATGCATCCAACACGGTCCCGCAGTTGTGCTGGAGAAACTCAAACGATTAATGTGTGTCATTATATTGTAATTGCATGGTAATTCTACATCTAAAGCATACACACAGGCGCACACCTCTTTTCAGCCCTAAAGGTAGATATTACACACTGCTCCTGGAAGCAGATTAAGGTCGGAGATTGTTTCTCCATGGAGAATAAGGATTAACTAGTGTCAAAATATTCTCTTAGCTTCCTCATAACTTCATGTGTTGAATTTGTTTTGGTTTATTGTTTGTTTTAGGATACAATTTCACACGACTAGAGCATACAAGTTAAGAGATTATAAAGCTAAGAGTAAAAGTCTCATCCAGGAAAAGATAACAAAACAGTCACTTGGTTGCAATTGGAGAAGTGTTTTTGTATCAAATTAATGTGGAAACTGCCATCCATATCCATATCAATCATATCATATTTTATTTTGCTTTGTTAAATTTGTATTGGCTGATTGATTCATTGATTAATGAATTGATTGATTGATTGATTGATAACTTGATTGGATTTCCTCATGTGTTGTCCAAAGATGCATGTGATTTCTCCACTCTGGCATATAAGCATACTGTACGCATTCACATAACTTTGCATGAGTGTGGGTTGATACACGTATGTGTGAGGAGGAGTGGACAGATAGATAGAGTGAGAGAGGAGGAGCATTGGTCTACTTCAGCTTGAAAAAACTAAACTGCTGTGCAGTGGGCTCATTGGTGGCCCCTACTGCAGCTCTTCATGAAGACATATGGGCCTAAAGAGCACTTGATGTGGCTGCCGCCTTGCTTGTCATCCACAATTTTGCCTGCCCTAATCCCTGCTTTAATTTACTCCACTCCACAAGGCAAGCAGTGACTAACGCTGTCCTCAGGGGTGCTTTCAGTTATGCCACCAGTGACAAGGAAGTTGCAAAGGTACAGTTTCTCACCAGGAAGGGTGACAGAGAGCAGTTCCGCCAGGGAAAACATTTCCCGTTTTGAGCATCTTTTAATGTCACTCACAAGAGCACTTTGCAGTTGCAAACTATTCTTCAGAGACCCCTTTATTAACATGTTGATCCAAGGGGTCATTAGGTGAAGATTGTGTGGCGTGAGGATGCAGCTATTGATTTGGTGAGGGATAGACTTTGCTGGAAAGTTTGTGACAGTGGAGAAAGACTACAGAGACTGCTTCTTCAGACTCAATCTAAACTGTTTTCAGCCCCTTTATCCTTTTCTTCAGCCTTATTTTTCCCACTCATCTAATTTTCCCCTGGAATGCTGGGAGGAGAGGAGCCGTTGACGGGCACAAGTAATTGCTATCAGTCTGTCATTAGGTTCTCTCTCTTGCTCCCTCTCTATTTTTTTCTCAGTCTCTCTACGCAGGCCTGTGCTCAGCATTGCTTACAAATAAGACACTTAGGAGACGAGTGGAATTTGCTCCCCAAAAGCTGTGATGTATTGGATTTTTTACGGTCAGAGCAGCTCCTCCAACCGCCTTTTCATTCTCTGTTGTCCTGAGAACCATTTTCTCTGTGTTTGCTATATTCACTCTCTCTCCCTTTCTGCCCTCTCCTCTCTGCCTTTCAGGGCATCATTTGCAATTTAATGCTTACCTGGGGTGAGCCTTGACAATAGCTTCTACCATGAAATAGGCCAAGCCCTGCCTGCATGCCTAATGAGGTTGATGTTGAGCTATTTAGGTCATTTTCCCTTTACAATATCTACTTAATGCAACTCCATGGGAGTGGATTGTTGGAACGGTTAAAGATTCTATTAAGTCTTTACAAAAGCTATTCCATTCCGCTGTCCACCACATACTACCAGGGGCACTGCTCTACTTCACTTTTGCTTTGTGTGAGGCTGTCGCAACAAAGCATAGCAAGGAGGTGCAATGTTACCCTGGAGGGTCACCCCACTAATATCTCTCCAATATTATTTGGGTTTTTTTTGCAGGTGAAATTGCAAACATCCAGTCAATCAGCAGTTTCTTTTGTAACATATGAAGTCTGGATTGAGCTGGTAAATTCATATTAATCATCGCACAAAATGATCTGCCAAAACAGACGGCCAACACCAACTATTAATCAGAGCAGAACCCGTGACAGCCTTTGGAATCGGAAGGGAAGGAGTCGGAGGGGGTGCCTCTTTGAGAGAGTACTTGATATGAAAACTGTGTTGTTGTGCTTTGTACCAGCCTGTGGGAGTTTTTAAACAAGCCCATATGGTGGTAGCCACCAGCTTTGGAGAAGGCGGGTGGGTTGGGGGGTTAGCCAGGGCCAGGATTTCACACAGTCAGTATTGAGAGGGATTGAGGAGGCGAGCTCTTAAGCTGTCTTTTCAGGCACAGCAAAAGCCCTCCATCTGGCCTTCCCTAAAACTCAGGGCGAGTTTACTCAGCTCCCTGTCGGCTGATTGGGCCTCCTGAAGCAGAAGTAACAGCATCAATAGTGTAAACCCTTGCCACTTGAGAGTATTACATTTCTTTTCATGCTTGACTTAATCAAAAGTGGGGAAGTGAAATTTACACCTTTTTGATGTTCTTTTTTCCACGCTCACTAAGAGGGGCGATCTTAACCCATTTGATCTTCACAAGCGCCCACTAAATGGCCAAATATGCCAAGCAGACGGAAGCAGACGGTTGGCAGTTGCCAGTTTGCGCAGGGTCACTGTTGGAGCACTCCATGTGGTGGGGCAGGCAACCTCACAGAAGGCTCCAGTCTTCACAGAGTCCAGCCAAGCTTCTGTCTGGAGGCCCACTGTCCCCCGCTCACTGTCCGCACCCAGCCAAAAATCAATCCACCCTCATGCTGGTTCTCCCTGCACTGCCTGAGCCAGTGTGAGACTTGTGTCGACTGAGCAGCATCAATTGAACACTGTAACTAGGGCTTTATAACAAAACGGATAGACAATAAGCACCAGCCAAGAGTGTCAACGCTATGATGTGTATATTTGATGGCATTAGCATGGCTTTGCATAGTCACTATGTAGTTTGCATGCAACTGCACATCAAATCATGTACACACTGACAGATTGAGCCGTCAGTGAGTAGTTTGAGCTATCTGAAAATTGCGAGGATCGTGCTTCTTTTCTCAATTATTTAAATAAATGGCCATCTGATAGCAGGGATAGGGGTAAGCCAGCAAAGGCCATACTGGCTTTGTTCGGTGAATACATGTTTTGACTATGGTAACCTCACTAATCCAAGCTGTTGACTAGTGCTGGAGCAGGGGGAGCCGACCTGGGGATGTGTGAAGATTCTCCTCAACAGGAATCTGGAGAGAGCAGTTGCCGGAGAGCTGCTAGCCAGTGACAGTTGCTCCAGGAGCCTGGCTTTAATGAGTGTGTGATGTCTGGAGTCTTTAGCTCATGTTAAGCCCGGGCTAAAGCCAGGATCTGACTGATGGAGCCCTAGGCCTGAGTACTGTGGAGCTGTGTTTGCACCTCTTAATGAAGCTGGGGGCCGACGACACTGCCTGGCCCTCCGCCTGCCCTTCCTCTCTCCCCAGGACCAGCACATTGCCAGCCAAGACTGCAGCAGAGACCCACTCCATTAGTTCCTGTTTATTTCCCAGGCTTCCAAACCCTACACCCTTAGTCATCGTGTGTAGCAATTTCCCCCCTCCCCTTTCTTAAACTGTTGTTGGTTATTCATTTTGGTCCAATTTTCTCACTCACTGTTGTAGGCAAGACATGAAAAAAACTGAGATAATTAAATGCTTGTGCCCTGTGGAAAACAATGTTTCCCCCCTCTTTGTGTTGAATATAAATTACCATTTCAGTGCCTGGGTTGAAAAAATGTGTGTCTGTGTGTGTCTCTCTGTGAGTGTGTGTGTGTGTGGAAGGAGTCTACTTGGTGTCAGCATGAAAAGAAGGGGCCCCCATCCAGGCAGCCAAAATCCTGCCGAGGAACTTGTCTGGGATTGTGATGTTCCGACAGCTCCACTGTGACAAGATACATAGTTTCCATTCAGCGACAAGCTTCTTATTGGTTACTATAGTTTCACTAATGCCCAATTGAAGGCGATGCCTAATCTCAACAGAATGGGTTAAAAGGTGCCGATGTCCAGAGCCACAAAACCACATGTTGAGAGTCAAGGGACCAAGGCCCCAAAAAGCACAGCTCCTCCAGCTTTGATGTGGCCCTATCAGGGGCAGGAGATTGAAGAAAGTGGGGGAAGAATACACAGAGGCCCCCGCAGCATACAAACCCCTCGAAGGACTCACACACAATGGCAACTGCTGAAGAGTGGGTCAGGGCCTCACAAAAGGTGGGGCCTTTCAGGAAGAGATGCAGCACCACTTCCTCCTCTTCATCTACCTCCACCATCACCACTTCCATCATCATGCTGTCATTTTTATTGCGACCCTCACCATTCCTCCCATTCGTATAATCATTAACACCATCCTCATGATCATAATTGCCTCACCATTTGCTTGGTTATTACAAAACATTATTGCATCATGTGTTTTTCTCTCTCAACCCAGCCTGCTATATCACACATCAGTGCTGTTAAGAGTAGGGAGACAGAGATGGAGCAGTGAAAAGAGCAGAATAAACAGGGAGGAGGGAAATGCAGGATGAGGAGTGAGGAGCCACTGGTGTGTATGCTGAGGGGTGCTATGTTTAAGGCTCTCACATCTCAAGTACTATGCTGGAGTAGCCTGTGGAGGGCAGGGTGTGTGTATGTGTGTTGGGGGGTTGCTCTCTGTTTCAACAGACTGCCGCTCAATGGCTCTGAGGAGTAATTGAAAAGCTAATATTGTTCAGCATATCCCAGGGATTACGTCTTATTGTAGTAATAAGTATGCAAAACTGCAATGTTTATTTTTGGTCAGGCTTTGTTGCAGCCACTAATTGGTGGTGAGTGTGAAAATGTGGAGTGTGCATTACCATGACTGAGTCATGATGGCACAAACAGTCCCGCAGTAATAACTTGCATTTTGTTATCTTTGGAAAGTATCTTGGCTAAAAATCAGACCAGCAGTCAAAGACGTGATAGATGGGCATCGTTTTACAACTGTGTTGAAAATGAGTCTGCAAATATATTTGCAATATGTGCTTATGTTAGTGATGCTGTAAAATAAGCAGAGTTGACTGGCAAAGCATCTGTTTATGATGTTTATCTCACAAACACAGAGCCAGCTGTTTGTGAGCCCATTCATTTATTAGACAGACATTAACATCAGTGTAAAAAAAAAAAAGATCTCACTCAGCATTGCTCTATCGTCGACCATTGCCACATCTCCCCTCGTTGTGCGGTTTATGGCAGATTTTAAATCAATTAAGTATGTAATTTGTAACAACTGCTGAGACTGGTTCAGGCCTAAACAATGGCAATGGGATAACTGCCCTTTAGTGAAGCATCAATGGGCTTACAATGTGCTGAATTAGCTGGCATATTAATGACCAGCCGCAATACCCCTCCATTCTCCTCACCCAAATCTGCTTATGCAAATGGACCATGAATTCAGTTCAAAGGAGTCTCTTTTAAGTGAGGCCTATACCCATCCACACTGGGGGCTGTGAGAGAAAGTGACATGAGAAAAGTTAGGGACACTTGTCTTTTTTTTTTCTCACAGAGCATGATCCAGTTAGCATGCACCTCTGCTGGTTACTAGCATGGTTGGGGTTGTCGAGTCCATAGGATTGCTCCACGCAGAGGGGGCAGGGAGCGGGTTAATCCAGCCAATTGTGACTGTGTGTTTAAAATGTGGTGTTCAGCAGGGGGGAAAGCAGGACCCATCCAAGTTCATGCCCCTGTGTGAAAGAGAGGAGAAAGGCTGTGGGGTTCGAAGTTGAAGGAATAGAATAATCCCCTTCACATTTGTTAAAGGGCCACTGGTCTTTTGTGTTGGCCAAGACAAATTTAAAAGGCGATATCATAATGGTTCAATTGGAATGATATCTTTGAACACAATAGATGTGGCTTCTTTCCACGAACAACTTAAAGCCCCATTGTTCCTATTATTGGGTGAGATGTTTGGATACATGCGTACACTCTGAATGAGAATACGTTGTTGTAATACAACCTGTTATAAAATATTGAGCATGATTACACATGTTGTGGTCTCATGAATGATACAGACACAGTGAGAAGGGACAAGGAGGGGGGGGTATCTCTTAGTGGTGAATGTGATTTATTTCTCGATACAACAAACATGCCAACCTGTATTGAATTAATTTAGTTTAAGGACAAGGACTATTTAATTATTATTACTATTATTATTATTATTATTGTTTGGGAAGGCCCTGAAAATGGAACAGCATTAAAACAATTTTCCCTGCTTGACCTCTGTTGAAACTCTTTCAGGTGATAGATCTTTGAACATATTTGTTTTCTTTTCTTTGGGGCTTTGACTGACTGTGTTCTTGCCATTACTAATGATATATACATGGGATATCGGAGTGGAAATTCTTGCTGGAGTTTAAAGCCCTCTTGTTCTCACATTTTCATTTGGGGTGAAAGTACAAGCCCCATAGCAAGCACTTTAATATCCTGAATAAATAAAACATTTATCACCACGAGCAGCCCTCCTGTTGGAACAGCCTTTCTTTGCAATGCCTGACATCATGTGTTTGCCTGCATTTCCCAACAACTGTTGCCTGTGTATCTAGAGGCTTAATGCTAAGTTTATCCACGAAGTGCACATTCAACACTGTTAACTCTCACAGGGAGTTGCCAATTAAACACAAAGCCTTAATTTATAAATCTAACTCTCTAAGTACACATAATACCCAATTGAGTGGTATTATTTATTATTGCAGGATTCTTCATGCGCACTGCTGGGAACAGTCCAAGTTCTTGGAGGCTGTATGCCAGCGACAGAAGCAGTGAGAAGGAGAACATCCTCATGCTCACTGCTGGACAGAGAGGTCATTTCACCAAATTTGAAAGAAAACCAAGGCTAAATAGTATGTGCAGATCTTTATGTCAAACTAGTTGCAGGTGTGGGGTCTATAACTACTACATTACAGGTAACAACATTCATAAATGTTTAAAATATCTAATCAATGATTTAAAAAAAAAAAAAGCATAAACATGATATTTTTTTATTTATTCATTTTCTTGGTCATTCATTATATTGATGTTTTGTCCATGGCTGCTCAGCAACATTCTGAAATAAATAATAGCAACTACTAAAAATAGAAAGAGTAATAGCCTTAAGGGTGTGCTTCAGACAGTATAAAAAAGTAAAAGCAAAAACAACTCCCCTCTAACTTCTGACCTACACCTCCTCCTCCCCATCCATCTTGGCACTGGGGGTGTTGGACGCTGGCCTCTCAGTGAATTTTCCCTCCTTAAAGAAGCTCATAATGGCTGTGTGAAGTCCCTAAGAGGGAGGTTTCCACTAGGTGACAGATTCTTCCTGTCCGTGAAATTCCCCCTGCGATAATTTGTCTTTGTGCTGATAGGCCCGTAGCTCCACGCGACATGGGTTATGGCAGCGAGGGCGGGACCGTCCTCATCACCTGCCATCTCCGTGGCCCTCTTGACACCCCACACACATAACCCCCCCACCCACACCCACACACTCTCCATTCTCCTGTCCTCCCTATCCCACACCCCCCACTTTCATCTCTCCAGCAGGAGCTGTCTCCATACTGGCAGAGCAACCAAATAATGGAGCTTGTCACAGGCCTCGTTCTTTGTGTTTTTCAGGGCCCAAGAAAAATGCAAACACTCTATTGTAGTCATTAGTTTTCCCATCCTTTCTGCTGGGGCTTGTGGGTGGGGGCTTTGACCTGGTTCAAAAGGGACTCAGGGAGGAATTGGGCTTTTTAGAGAAAGTGAATTCTTGATGTCACATGCTTGGTGTGTGTGCATTATGCATTGTGAGTGTGCTTGCTTGTGCATGTGGCTAAACTGAATAATGTTCTTTAGTGCTTGTTTCTATGTTATGTATGAACTACCAAAATAATTAGTTTTTTGGTATTTTTTTGTTTTGTGTGTGCATGTTTGCTCTCCCCTGGTGCTCATCAATCACATGTCTTCAGTTTGTCCAAGTCTGTTACAGATGTGTAAACGCTTAATTATTTGTAGGATAATTAGTTCATGAAACTTAATCTTGGTCGGACAGATTCCTGTGACATGGAGCGACGGGACCAAGTGTTTCAGGGGGTCCCCAGCAGGGTTGTGGGTCAGGTGGGGGATGTTTTGAACCAAGCTACAGGGGTCCTTGGGGAATTTAGGAGCTGATGATAGTTTGAGACTGTCTGCTATGGTCATCATGCAGCTCTATACAGCTAAAACAAAACTGACACTGGTAAAACAATTATTGTATCACTGCATTTAGTTACCAGCAGGAAATAGCAGATAAAAAGGGGCAACAGTTGTATCCATCCATTTATTAAGACTTTTCTTTTTTTCTGGAGATTTTGCTAATATTTGCATGGAGCAATTGTTTGCAAACCTGCCTTTACATCATGAATTGTTGTCATTGTTCGGCTCTGATCAAAGATTTTACCGACAAATATACTTGGATTTTAACCACTGTATTCAAATCCATCGTCCCACTTAGTCCATTCAGTGTCTGGTGTAACACGGAAGCCTTGAAAAGGCTTAACAGGTATAAACAGGAACCAGACACAGTGCCTGTTATTCTCTGCCAGTGCTGTTATGATATTGTGTGGATGCTTGTAGAAACAAACCATCTGGGCCTGATTGAGAAGCTCATCAATAGGCAAGGATAGACAAAGAGGAAGCCCATGCTTGCTGCCTTTGTACTCACTTTAAATTCAGCTCTTATCTGGAATGTACCAGCTGTCCACTGTACACAAAAAACTGCTGCCTTTCCCAAACCTGATCCTGGCATTTGCGCTGAGTGAAGATAGACTGGGGAAGTGCAGGCCCCAGGCCCCTGGGGTACGACTGGGGGGCCCCTGGGAAGAAACTGATGGACAGGAGTGGATGGGAGTAATAGCAACAGGCTGGCATTCACACTGGGCCCTGTATGGGTCTGAAAAGAAGCTAGGCATGTGATTCAGCGTGTGTGCGGGTGTTTGCATATGCAGGTGTGTGTGTGTGTGTGTGTGTGTGTGTGTGTGTGTGTGTGTGTGTGTGTGTGTGTGTGTGTGTGTGTGTGTGCATGCGTGCATGCGTGCGTGCATGCAACAGCCTGTAAATGTGTGTCAGATTTCTGAGTGAGGTTTCCAGACTTTCAAGGAAGTACTTTTAAAGAAGCATGTGTAAATATAGCCATGAAAAAAACAGTGTCATATTTACACACAGCACATGTACATACATCTGCACTGCTCGCCAATCAGACTCTTAGACCAAAGCTAGAGCCCTTTACCGCCTTATAACCCAAAGAGCATGATAGATGATGGCAGGCACTTTGAAGTAAAGCTTATCTAAATACGGCATAAAAAAATGCCCTTAAACATACAAGCTCCCCATTCAACAACAGAGTCAATAACACATACCTGAGCTTCCATGTAGGATTAATGCTTGTCAATATGAGCTCCAGAAAGACGCCCATCACAATTTGCTGCACTATAATTCTCAACATGTTTAAACGCATATAATATGAAAGGGCATTTGTGTGTATATGTGTCAATGTGTTGCCTTTGTTTGTTGCTCATTTTCCAGGAAGCCCAACCACTCTGGCACATGGCTATATAGATGTGTATTTGTTCACAGTTCATTTGATGTTGTTATCTTGCATTAGCCACAGTATTCCTCCTCGTCTGTAGCTAGTGCTCTGCAGAGCCCTCAGGTTATAGGCCCTCGTTTCACCCATCTTTCACCCGACTTAACCAAACTAATGAATTACCCAATTAATCAGAGCAGGACCCTCTCTCTGCCCTTAAGTGCTCGTTTATAGAAGGAGACCGCCCCTTTGACCTCTATCCCTCTAGGGCTGTTTCAACCATCTTCACTGCGTAACATTAAATAAATATCATTTCAAGGCCATATTAATTCCTCACATACCCATCCTTAAGTAATTAGTCACACTTGCTGTATGTATTCTAGGTTGTCAATACATGTGTGTCTCAGCTGCACATCAGCTGCATGTGCGCGCGCGTGTGTGTGTGTGTGTGTGTGTGTGTGTGTGTGTGTGTGTGTGTGTGTGTGTGTGTGTGTGTGTGTGTGTGTGTGTGTGTGTGTGTGTGTGTGTGTGTGTGTGTGTGTGTGTGTGTGTCCATGCATGCCAGCACAAAGTACTTAAGGCCCATGTTGGTGTGCTTCTGTATGTGTGTTTAATCCATTTAAACCAAGTCCAATTCAGCCACTTCCTCTCTCCGTCAACCTTATCTGTAGCTGCTGGGGACAAAAATCATTTGCGGTAGAGTAAAATGACTGAAAATAATGGGGAAATATCAAGTGCATCTTTTTGCTCCCCCATTTATTCCACGCGCTCTGAGTGAGCTTTATCGGGCCGAACACATCGCAACATACCCCTCCTTTTTATTTTACTTAGATTTTATTTTGCCCACTCAAACTTTTCATTTTCTGACAGATTGAGGCACCCTATTTAACAGTTTTATTCATCTGTGCCCGCAGGCAGGGACTGACGTTACAGTCAATAAAAATGGAAGAGCTTTGCAGGCACCTCTTCTTCCCCCTTCCCTTTGTGTGCAAAGTGGCAGCCGTGAATTTAATCGAGGGAGAATGTTGTGATTACTTAATGGTTTCCCAGGCAGCCATGGACTGGAGAATTAAATTCCGCATCTGCTTTCCAAGGCGTTAATCTCCTCTCCTCACATTCCGCCTGTTATGATGTGCACACAAGAGATAATGTTTAAACCGACTAAAGCAGGGTAAACCAGCGCAGGCTGTTATTGGCTTTATAATTACATAATTAACTTTTTGTTTCTAATCGTTACGGAGGTAATGGCTCCGCTAAAACGGGGGGCATCTGCCGAGCAGAAAAAACAAATCAAAAATCAATAATCCATAGAATGTTATTACAGTAAGTGCTTAGTCTTGAATCACAAGAGAGAGAGAGAGAGAGAGGGAGAGAGAGACAGAACGATGGTGCAAAATAAGGGAGAGGAGGTTTGTCTCCTCTCTCTCTGTCTCTCTCCCTTTTCTTTTCCTTTCCTCCTTTTCCTGTGCGGTAAATGAATCTCATTTGGAGATGAGAGTGTTATCTGTGGGAGAGGAGGCCCAGCAGCTGTGGGGAGCAGCAGGGTATCAGGCTCTGCCAGGTGCATGGCAGGAGAGAGAGAGGGCCAAGCGCCACCGTAAATTACACCTGGCCTCCCAGCACCGCTATTGTAGGGCGATTGACCCGCTCCAAATGAATTCCATTTTCTGCAGGTCCCTCCTTATTTCTAATTTACATTGTGATCATATATGTCTGAAAAATGATATCATAAAAAAGATGAATGTACTAATTACCTCTCCTCTTATCTCTCCCTCGCCCGGTGCTCACCCCTTTGGACTTCCTCCTCGCAGCATGTAAGTATGTCACTTATTTCATTGTGACAGGTGTAATGTATTCACAAAAGTGCACCATAAATACAGGCGTTCAGGTTGGCCACCTTGCACTCACATCAGGGGCCTCACAATACCATGCCTGCTCAAATGAATGGCGAATTGACAAACATTTCTAGAGCCAAATTACCCCCGGTGTCACTGTGAAATTAGGTTCTTGACCCTGCCTCTGATGCATGCTTATATTTCTACATATTTTCCCCATCGATTTTCATGCATGGCGTCTGGCCATTGCGGCGTGAGACGAGGCTCCCTATGAGAAAGCGGTTAGGGGTATTTTAATACACCTGTGAAATGAGTCTCTACTCGTCATGAATATGCTAAAGTAGAGCTGTCACAGCAGTCAGAGTGATATCCCCTCACCTCTGCCAGATGAGCTGGGAGGGTGATAACTGACTTCTACTCTGAGGGATAGGGAGACTGAGCTTATGCTGCCTGCCAGTGTCATTTTAACAAATAGGCTTATTAACAGTTCAGAGGCCAAGGACAACAGCAAGGTTATGCAACTTTACCGACATATATCGGAGAATATGAGAGAAATATTGAGTTGGCTGATAGGTGCTGATTGTGTGTGTTCCCGTTTCATTACTACGCAGCCTTGCCTGAATGTCTTCTATGTCCAGCCGTCAGAGGGATGGCTTCTTCAAGTGTATGTCTCCTCACATTGGGATGAACTTGTAATCTGCCTGTCAACATCTGTTTGCTTAAGATGTCACCTTAGTAATGACATTGACTTTGTGTCTCTGTCTGGCATTTTTCTCTGCATCTGCTAGCCTCTTCATGCACACATGCTCCATCATTTGACTCTGTATTCCATGACACTTTGCTTTGGCACTTGACCTCCTGACCTCATTCCCTGACTGCTATAACTACCCCTTGGAGCCCAGCATGGCCAGCAATATAATGGTAATTTGCTGAGGTCACTGTTGCTAACCTATATTACAACAAACCTCCCAAGAACATATGAAACAATGTTCAGCATGGTCATGTACTTATAGTGTATATTTTTTATGTTATTTCCTATATATTCTACTACCTTTATTGAAGATTAGTCTTTAAATTAAGAATTAAACATGCACAGTGTTGCACAGTTCCCTATAAGCTCTTGTCAGCACCTCAAATTATTATCAGTATAGCCAGTTTACAATAAATCATTGTGAATTCAATGCACCTGGTGACTGAAGTGGTTCTACTAACCGAGAAACTCTGTGACTAAGTCTCATTTTCACCTCTGGAACTTTTGAAGGAGAGTACAGCCTGGCATGACAAACAAGCCTTAGAATTGCCTCATTTTGTGTGTAGCCATTACCCTTTGGTGTCACATTTGGCATTTGTTTTAAGTTGAGTCTTTTCAGGCACAAAGGCACTATCTCTAGCTGTAAAAGCCTGTGTGAAACGCTTTGCTTAACCTGCTGACACAAAGGAACCACTTAAGCGGTTTTCCCCTTCATCCTCTACAAGCGCAATGACTCACTTTCCATTTGAAATCAATAATGGGGGATGCCGGTGACCGAAGGTAACCACAGTAAGAGGACATACATACAAAAAAGATTTCAACACTGAAAGGCCACTGGGTGCATTCAGCATATGCACGCTGAGGAACATACATAAATGTGTATATATGTGTGTGCTGCATATCAGAGATGGGGACTCGAGTTTGAGACTCGGACTCGAGTGCGACTTAAGTCGCACACACAGTGACTTCAGACTCGACTTGAGACTCGTCCTCGAAAGACTTCAGACTCGACTCGGACTCGAGCTGCGGGACTCGTGAACAATGTTTATTTTTAGGAAATGTCTGATGAGCTCGCTGTTATTCCGCTCCCTCCGTTACCTATAACCTGCCCACGACGTAACGACAGCCCAAACAAAAGAAGCACTCAATGCAAAATATGGGGTCTCAAGATAAAAGATTCTGGCTCAACCACATCTAATTTTATCAGGCATCTGAAAACGCATCCTGACAGGTCAGTAAACATGTTTAACGTTAGCTCAGCATTGACCATCTAATGTTACTGTTAGCTTGCTTCTTGGTTTAGCTACGAGCTAACGTTACGGGAGGTTAACTCCGACTATCTTCCTTATGAAATATAAATTTAAATAAGCGTTTGTTTAACCCTTGTATGGTGTTTTCAAAAAGTGGGGAAAAAAACTCTGTCCTCATCCTGTCAGGGCCTGCTGTTGTGTGTGTGTGTGTGTGTGTGTGTGTGTGTGTGTGTGTGTGTGTGTGTGTGTGTGTGTGTGTGTGTGTGTGTGCGTGTGTGTGCGTACGTGATGCAACACTTATTATTTATTTACTTATTATTACTTATTAAGAGACTTGACTTGGGCTCTAGCCCAGAGACTTGAGACTTGACTTGGACTCAAGCTCAAAGACTTGAGACTTGACTTGGACTCGAGCTCAAAGACTTGTGAGCATCTCTGCTGCATATGTATGCACATTTGGGAGTGCATGTGACCATGTATTTCCAGCAATTGTAAACTTGGCTCAAAGGGCTCATCTCCAATTAACTTCATTCCCGGAAGAGCTTTGCGGACCTGTTGAAAGAGCACCAGAGGCTGATGGTGAAAAAGGAGCAGACCCAGTGAGAAAAGCAGCCCTGGGGGGCTGGGGGTCGGTGATGGGTACACCCTCAGCCCCTTGAGCCTGCATGGATGACTATAGGGTGTGAGGCCACCTAGGCAAAGATGGAAGCGTCAGTGATTAATTCACCTTGTTTAGGGTGCCGTCATTGGTATGAGATGGACGAGGGCTCAGGATGATGGATGAGAGCCGAAGCAAGGGCTGATAAGACATGGCCCATGAATCTGTTCTACATCATCGGCTCCTTTGATCACTGACAGAAGTTCAGAGATGGGCCTGTGCATCTGTCCAAACAAACAAAAGCCTCTTCCCTACCAGTACCCTCCTTTACACCGCAACACTGCGACCATCCACCATCCCCCAGCTCCAATACCCTGCCTCTCAGGTTAGCTCTCATTCGTAAACAAACGGCGGAGAGACAAAAATGGAATGACAGAGATAGCATGCATCTGAGAGCAAGATGGAGTGATGAAGGAAGAAAGAGAGCAGGACCTGGATTGGAAAATACAGCAAGACAGAAAGAGAGAGAGAGCAAAGTATCCATAAGGGGAGCTTGGAGCCTGTGAACCATGGCAGCATGGTTTAAAGCCCCCCAAAAGGAGCCCTCCTCTGCAATGACAGATTCGGCAGATAAGAGATGATCCATGAAAGCCGATCGGTGTGCTGACAGCAGGAGAGAGGCCTTGGCCTCGGCCGGCAGGGTGCATTACTGTGGGCAAACGCAGCTGTCAGGGCCACACGGGCCCTCAGCTTTCTGCCATGCCACCACACTGACGTCACATAGTGAGAGCCGGGGCCTGTCCACCCCCTACTTGACTCCCTCCAGTCACCGAACACTGCATTCCAGCACTGAAACATTCCTAGGCCAGTCTATTGCACAACTTCATTTTGGGGTGTATATCAGCTGACCGGTGTTGAAATTAACCTATCTCAGCAATACTCTGACATATTGACAATGTGCAAAGGAATGCAGGGGCGCACTGAGTGAAGGATTTCTGACAGGTAAGGCATAAAAGATTAGACCTGGATTTATTCCTGAGAATCGCATTGAGCCACAGTTATGAGGTCTCTTTTACTCTTCTAACACTGTTAGACTAAGGAGCTTTAGCGCTAGTCTCAAGATAGACAGACAGAAATATGGACAGCATGGAGAATGAGATCCACTGTGTAAAACAGGAGACTTTCATGTACTTTCCCTGCTGAACACGCGGCCGCACGGCGCTTATTCCACCAGCCTCCAAAGAAAATTACCCCATCTACCAAGGGAGCTGAGAAAAAAGGAGTGCAGATTCCCTCAAGGAAATGAAAGGCAGTAATAAGCTTTTTAATTTATACTTGAAATTATTTTATGCTCAATAGATACACTCTAGGTCCTTATTGCTATTTAAATGATTATTCTCGCCAAATTATTTTAATCCGTTTTCAGAGGGAACATTTCTACATCCTCATTTAAACAGCTAAATGGGGGCATCTTTTAACTTCATGCGGTCGACATAGTAAATTAGAGAACTAAAAGGCCTCCTTTTATTTTGGCATTCATTTCAAAGTATTAGCTCAGTAATGGATATCCTCACATACTAATGCTGAATTATTTTACATACAAATGCTGATTTAAATGCACAATCTTATGGTCCATTGGCTTACCATTAAAATTTGTTTGTTTGAGTCCTGTCCTTTCAAAGTGATGATGAATGGTATTGGCATGCTCGCTGAGTCAGACTCACTTTAATTAACATGTATACAGTAAACACACAGGGCTTTGCTTTGCTGCCTCTGGTTTAAGGACATGTTTTAACAAAGTATAGTATGAACAATGACATTTTGCAAGGACACCACAACCGTATAAACAGTAGGCTACATAGTGCAAGACATGCTATAAGGGCAGTCAGCGATATGTATTCTCATGTAACCATTCAAAGCTCGATATCTGTATGAGATAAGAGTTGGGGATATGTATTTCACAGCTCCGACCTTGGTCTGAGAGCTGATCACTTTGGTCTTTTTCTCTTTTTGATCTTCTATCTCTCAGAGTCTCACTTCACCTCTGTCTATGTCAAAATCCTCTCTCTCTCTCTCTCTCTCTCTCTCTCTCTCTCTCTCTCTCTCTCTCTCTCTTCATCTTCTTCTTCTCACTCGCTTCTCTTCACTTCATTCTTTTGCTCACCTTTCTACTCACATTAAAAAGCTGAGGTGAATACATGAAAAGATTGGTGACCTTTTAATGAAAATGTCAGTATTCCTGTAGTGGGGAGAGAGGCAAGCTCTGTGTTTCAGAGACCAAGCACAGTCTCCATGACACTTGAGATTTCACAAACTCAACTACATGTTCCATGACAGCTCCTAAATGTCTCTTTTTCTTTGCCTATACATCTCCCAAGATTTTTCTCTGACATCAGGGCAAAGCCTTCTTCGGCTACTTCCTCTTTTTTATGCTGATTTTTTTGTACTATGTCTGAAATTGATTTTGAGTAGTGGGAGCAATATGCATGACCATCTTCTTCTGTCTATCTTATTCCTATTCATAAGCACTGCTAACTGAAATAAGGGCCAGAAGGGCCAATAGGACACAGCATACACATTTCAAATCTCATCCAGATGTTTTGTATTGAAGTCAGGACAATTACAGAGAAAGAGACTGTATAAATAATTCCTTGGTAATTTCTGCAGCAATTTTTCAACCACAACTGGGCCTGACAGACACCTAAAAAAAACCACTCAGGCTAATGTCTCTTTGATGTCTTCCTTTCAAGTACTCTAGTTTTGTCTCTTTATCTTACCTCTGTGCTTAGGATTCTAAGTCCACCTTAAGAAATTTAAATGTAGATCTTCCTGAGTGGCTCACTGTAGCAGGTGCCACACAGAGCAATCATGATCATTTGTCAACTGTACCTCTGGCTTTTGTCACGTTTTGTCTTCCGTCTCTATTTTTAGTGTGGCGAAAAGACGTCAAGGCGAAGGTGTACTTTAAGTAAGTGACAACCTGACGCCCAGCTTTATTTGATGCTTGCCAGATCAAAGCCTCACTGCAGGGCACGCTAATTTGAAGTCCACCACAGTGATGATCGCTGTGCACGATTACCCCACAATGGCACTCCTATTAATCACATCACTCTGATTATTCTAATTTGATTTGACTCAATGATGCCTCCCCCCAGTCCTACCTCTCACTTTCTCGGTCTCTCTCTCGCTCTCACATCATCGTCATCACAACGTCTCCCAATAAAACTGTCAAGTGGGGCGACTGCTCTCTGCAGTAAGTGGATGACATTTAAAAGGCTACAACATGACTGACAGTGTACTCACAGAGGGAGGGAGTGAGAGTGCAGAGGGGGGAGGAAGACAAGGAGGGAGAGAGACAGGGAAGATGAGGGAAGGAGGGGATGCCCATGTTAATACTTACAAATGACTAATGTCTCCCCCAGCAGGTGCCACGGCCAGACAAACTGGATAAATATTGAGATTCCTCCGAGCACAGCAGCATGCAAAATGAAACCCAACTGTTCCTGATGCAGCTCTGTAGAAGTGACTGGCCCCGCCGGGTAGCTTAGCTCTGTCTCTCCCCATCACTCTGCCTGCCTAATTGTTTTGTGTGTTTGGTAAACGTTTCCAGCCCATCCAAACTCGGGCTCCATCTACTATATGAATACTGTCTGGCTTATGCTGTCAGCACTTCTTGATATGCACAGTATGAACATAAAACACAGACTGCATTTCATGTGAAATAAGAGTACAGTATATTCTGTTTCACCAGACTAGGGCATTCTATGAATGTGTTATATTGTGATATATTATCTTTTACTCCATATTGGCCCTGCATTGCATAGTAAAACTTAAATTGCAGAAGTGTGTACAGTATCAACCAGGCCTTCTTCAAAAGGTGAAAGCATTAAATCTCAGCTCTCCAGGAATCAAAAGACATCTTTGTGATTGACAACTGACACCATGTCAGCAATACTTTCCATCATTCTTTGACTGTTTAGTAGTAATAAAAGTCAATTTTGAGACAGCAAGCTGCAAGTAGTTAGCTAGTTAATTCTGCCTTGGCAATTACACTGATTATACAAAGTTTATCAGTGTTTCTTAAAATGCTATGTATAGATTTTTGCCAAGCTCTATCATCTCTTAATTAATTTTGACAGCAAAGTATTAGGGGTAGGGGAAAAAAATCGATACAGCATAGTATCGTGATATTTTCTGTGGCAATACTGTATCGATACACAGATGCCAAGTATCAATCTATTATTATATATGTGTACAAAATTGAAGTGAGATGAACAAACAGATTAAACAGATGTTGACAAAATTTCCTTTTGGGGACATATTTTGAAATTGGGAAAAAATTTGAATTTGGAAAAAAGGTAATAAATTGCGATATACAGCAGAATATTGCAATATGTTTAAAATTGCAATAATATCGTATTGTGACATAAGTATCATGATGATATCGTATCGTGAGACCTTTGGTGATTCCCACCCTTACAAAGCATAATTGCTGATGCAGTGTCCCTAGATATGATTTCTTCTTTTCTGTGTAAGCAATTAGTTTTTCAGAGCATAGGGGAATGCCATTGCATTATTATTGTCATTAAAATCTGTAAGTCATCATAGTTTGGAAAGCCAGGGAATTATAGTATGTGAACATTTATTAATTTAGTCAGGTGTTTATCTGCCCAGGCCAAATTGAGTTTAAACTTTGAACTTAAAGGAGAATTACGGCCAATTGTTGAGTTAATCTTGATTGCTATAAATATGCGTGTACTTTCGATTGAAAAAAAACCCAACCCCAATCGGTGCAGGCAACACGGAGAAGCTGCAGCTACCTCCACTCGCTTCCACTGAGCTAAAATGGCAGTTGTCAGGGCAGACCTTAGAGTGCTTAACAGACACAAAATGCAATTAAAATGTCTGTGCAACATGAACAGGACCCTTACGTGACAATAAGATGCATTTTCAACTCAGACATTGTTTTAATTCACCTACCCTGTCTCGATGCTGCTGGTGGGTAGCTTGCCCGGTTAGATGCTAGCAGCTAGCTAAGCATGACCTGGCCTCTGAGGGACATAGCCAGACAACCGGGCGCTCACTGGATTGTTTTCGGGAGCGGGAGGCGATGAAGGCGGGGAAATCCAGGCTAACACAAATTGACAACGCCAAGCCTCCTACTCACCAACACCAGATTGATCACACACAAAATAGATGAGCTACAAATACACACGGAACTGCTGCGTGATATTTTGGCTGAACACAGTTATCACGGATAGCAGCAAGTAGCTAACAGCTACCTAGCTGCTAGCAGCTAACCGGGCAAGCTACCCACCAGCAGCATCGACACAGGGTAGGTGAATTAAAACAATGTCTGAGTTGAAAACGCATCTTGTTATCACGTTCATGTTGCACAGACATTTTAATTGCATTTTTGTCTGTTAAGAGGCACAAAGGCACTCTAAAATCTGCCCAGACAACTGTCGTTTTAGCTCAGTAGAAGCTTGTACACGTAGCTGCAGCTTCTCCGTGTTGCCTGCATCAATTGGGGTCGGGTTTTTTTCAATCGAAAGTACACGCATAATTATAGCGATCAAAATGAATGTAACAATTTGCCGGAATTGTCCTTTAAGACTTAAAACATTAAAACCAACCTCATTAGATTTGATCTAGCTGTGGGAGGCTATTACAAGTAGGACATATGATATGTTGTGTCTTCCTATATTTTCAGCTTTTTGTCACAAGTTATGAGAATATGTCAAACACTCCAGCAATTCCAAAATCTAAATTCACACATACTGCATAGTCCACTTCCAAAAAAGCAAGTTTTGGCTGCAGCTTGCTTTTGCAACAATTAAGAATAAACATATTTTTTCTATCAACATTCCAATGACTTAATGACTGAATGCTTTGAAGTTGAAGAGACAATATGTTATCCTGTTCTTCTGCTTCCTCTAAACTAATAAAATCAGCCAAACTGTGAGTAAGACACTGCAACCAGCCAGATCTTCAACTACAAAGAAAAAGTCATTTCCTGTCGTGAAGATCCTGACAGCCTGTATCCAACAGAACCCTTATTTCCTTGCTTCCCTCCTGCCAAGCACCATACCCATCTGACTGCCCTCAGACCCAGGTCAAGGGCCACTTGGCAACGTGCACATATGGCAGTGTCAAAGCTAAGAGTAGGGAACTTGGTGAAGAACAACCTTTAAACTATACAAAGGTTCCAGTTCCACACCTACCTAAAATACCTAATAAGTATCCTGTATATCAAAGACCGATGTCAGAGTTCATCTGGCAACCTGTTCCAAACAACTATTTATAGGCAAAGACAAGTTCAGCAAAGGGCAGTTATGGCATACAAATTCACAGACTGATTTAGCAAGTTGTAATAGAATCATATTGATTTAAAACAAAACAAAACATAAAAATTATGTTATTAAAATTAAAGTAAACACATTGTGTAACAAGGCAGAAATCCGCGATTCAGATATGAAGCTATCTCCCCAAAAAAGATTGCAGAAGTGACCTTTTCCTGTTGATTGGGGTTAGCTATCCACCCATCTCTGGACACAACCTCACCATGCCACGCCTCAACTCCATACTCCACCCTGACTCTTTGGGTCCAGCCAGTGAGAGTTTTCGTGCGTCATACGCAGTGTGTCCCGGCCCAAAGCCGAGACAACACCATAGCACATCCTCTTTCCAGACAATAGACCTGGCCTGCCATGTTATACCCTCACAGCAGGCGTCCACCACTCTGCAGAGGGCAGGAAGCTCCTCCAGCTGACCCACTGCCTCCTCACATATACAGTCAGAGGAAGTTCCCTCGGCTAGCCAGTGTTCACAAGTTAAATAAGTTCACCTCTCTACTGCCGCTGACACATACCATTTCAATACAGAGTCGCACATCAATCAGCCAGGAAAATATGTTTTAATGTACTTTAAAGCATTGCTAATAATCCAAATGAAGAAAATGTATTGACACACATGGAATGAACATCACTGGATTTTGTTTTTCTTAAAATATCTGCAGTTCCCTTTAGATATAATAAATACAGTATCACAATTCCTGTGATGACTCCTTTTGTCTGCAACGGTGATAAAAGGCTGTCAAAGTCTGTTACGCTTCCTCTCATGTCGTTCTATGATAGTGTATGCGATGGTATTGCATGAAGCATTGTCAATAGAGCCTCTAAGGCATGTACACAGGGACTTGATAAAAGGCCTTAGCCGCAGTAAAACACACACTCTCCATTGTGTTGGTTTAGGGATGAAAAACTCCCTTTAAATTGCCCATGTTTCTAGATGTCACTGGAAGTTCAACAAGATTAGATATGGGACAGTTTGATTTGCCATTTTTTGCTTTTGTTTTCTGTATGCGTTGGTGACCCACACAGTAGGAATGTAAAATATGTATTACATGTGTAATATAAGTACATGCATGCATATATACCAGCCCAGTCTAATGGTAGTTTGTAAAATGGTCACATTATGAATCTATTGATTTGTGTACAGAACACGTTAAAGTCGTTATTTTTGTGTGGTGAGCACGAATTTTAAACTAATATATTTCAATGGGAAGCATATTTCGTGATCACAGAACGATTACGGTAGCGAGTAGTATTGAAATGGCGAAAATCCGCGCAGGGAGGCTGGTTGGGGTGTTGGATGGGTCAAACAACACAGGGCTTTCACCCTAGAGACCGGGGATTGCGTCCCGCGTGTTGCAGTTCTTTTCCGCATTATTCTCTTCCTAACCACAACCGTCCCGTTGTTTTCTGCATCTCCTGCGTGACGGTTCCTTTCCCCGTTCTCCTTTTCCTAACCACAACCGTCCCATTGTTGTGGCTGGCGTGTGCCATTTCATTTCCCTGTTGTGGCGTTTCATTTCCCAATTGTGGCGTCCCCCAGAGCAGCCGGTGTGTATTGGTGTTTCATTTCCCCATTGTGGCTTTTCATTTCCCCGTTGTGGCTTTTCATTTCCCCGTTGTGGCGTTTCCCCAGAGCAGCCCAGTGTCATGGCAGTTCGTGAAATGGTCACGTTCGAAAATCGTGACCTGTACACGAAATAAACGAGAAAATCGTGACCTGTACACAAATCAATAAATCTAAATAACGTGACCATTTCACGAACTGGTGTGAGACCGGGTTGTATATACAGTATGAAAAAGACCCACATAAGCACAACAGAAAAAAACAACAAAACATGTACGCACGCATGCACGCACGCACACACACACACACACACGCACACACACAAGGCCCCTGCTGTCTTTAATACACTCTTAGGCCTGTAAAATTCCCACCTATCAGGACAGAATGCCCAGACACAATGGTTCATTTGGCATACAGATGGCACTCCTGGTAAAGTATGGTGTAATTGGTGCACAACCACGGCACTGGGTGGCCTAGCAGCCAGGGGCAACACATTTTCTGGACAAAGGGCAGGACGTTTTTGGCTCGGTAGCAGGTTGTGGAAAAACCAAGGGCCATAATGCTGCAGCCATATGTTGTGCAAGTCTTATAGAGCCTGTATGTCTTTGTGCATGTAGCTGGAGGGTCACACGTCTTTGTGTGCCGTGTGTTATGGTGTGACACTGCTATTATGGATGAGTGCTGACAGCCGGTGGAATGGCCACAGACAGAGGGCTTGTACTTGTTGTGTTAACACTGGCGGGACACAATAATCTGCTACTTGTAAAGCAGGTATCGTCCTGACAAAACCATTATTGTCTCCACATGGTAATGAGGGCCGGGGAGGGACTGGGAAATAGATTTAGAGGAGGCTGGTCCTGGACCATGGTCTGCCTGGGATGGGGTTGTAAGGGTGGGGGGGTAGGACAGGGAGGCGGGGGAGCGGGGTATTAGGTTTGTTCTCTTGCATCACTGAGCACTGGAGAGTTGTCTTAAATTGCCACAATACAAATTAGCTGGGCTAAAGAATTGAAGCCACAGAAGAGGGGGAAAAACAGATGACAAGCCTAAAGATTTAAGTCAAACATACAATAGCATTCTGTAATGCCCCCTCCCTCCTTCTGCCCTCATTTTCCTCTCTGTGCATATGATTAGGGTGGAATAAAAACAGGGGGGAAAAAAGAAAAGGAGTGTTGTTGGTGTCTTCTAATGAAGCAAGCAAAGGTGCAAGTCAATAGAGCAATTCATTAACAAATCAAAGTCCCAAGGGCCTGCCTCGCAGCATGGCTGTGTTTGTGAAAACCCTCCTTCAGAATGGATACCCATATGCCGGGGGTCAGGGTGACGCCCCTCTCCACACTGTTTACCATGCAGCATACACACACAAGGCCGTTAGGGTCACCGCCATCTAACGCGTCCGCTGCACACACAACAGAATTTCCATATGGTCCATGAAAATGGATACGCCGGTAGACCTCCCTTACTTCCCACGCCCCGGCCTTCAGCGCCTGCTGTATGGTTTGTGTGTGTCCACACACTTCAGTCGGGTGGGTTAGAGACTGGTTGGGGGTCATAAGGGGTTCTGGTGTTGCTTAAAGGGATACTTCACCGATTTAGCATTCAGCTTTGTATCAGTAGAAACCCGGTAGTATTTCTGAATGACCGTGCGTCCCTCCCTCATATCCCCCTGAGACAGGAGATACCTGTTTCGTATGTCGTTATTATATAATGTAGTTTTTATATATTTTAAATGTGTAACACCACTTGAGCCACGATGAAACGTTGTTTTGTGTATATGGTTGAAATAACAATAAAACACATTGAGTTGAGTCGAATGCCTCACTGTCTGTCTGTCTGTCTGTCAAGCGGTAGGTGTGGCTTGGGAGTGGACTCAAAGCAGCGAAGCGAAGTGCATTCTGGGATTTGGTGTCTTTCAGCCATATGAGCCAAAAACACATTTTCTGGCTTTTCTCGGCCTATTTCTGCTACATAAGTGACCCAATTTAAAAATATATTCAGCTTTCCAGCAGTGAAGTATCCCTTTAAGTGAGACACCCAGCCAAGTCAAGAGCTTAAAATATTGTGCTCATCATTTCCTTCACTTTTGCTCTTCATCTCTTTGCTGCAGACTATTATGTCCCTCCCTGGGCTTGTCTCTCCCACTTGTATCTCTCTTCTTTCCTTGCCCACCCCTTGCTTCTGCCTGTAGTGCACCTTTCAGAGGACTTTCAGAACTCTTGCAGTAGCAGCAGTGGCGTTGATGTTGCTTCATAAGAACGTGAGGGCAGTACTGATGGCCGCCTCTGTGTGTAAAGCCCATTGAGACAGTGGTGACCCGCTGAAGAGGATTCCAGCCTGAGGGCACTTCACATGACTCTTTCAAATCCACACAAATAAAGCTCTTTATGGCTTGAAAGTGGCCCCACAGAATGGGTACTACAGAGCCCCCTGAAAAGCCCAACACGATTGTCATGGATATTACACGACGCGAGCAACAACAGGCCAAGGAGACAAGTGTTGATCGGGAACAAAACTCGAGCAGACTTTTCCGTGAGGCGGGCCAGGGAATGTTGACAGGCCGGTGAATGGTCTGTTTAACCCTTTGAAAGTGAATGGGGGCTCCCTGAAACAAATGCATTCTGATAGACTTTGTACGCACTGGGACACAAAAAGTACACTAAGCCCCTGCAAGGGAAACAGGCAGAAGGCGAGAGACGAAAATAAGATTGGAAAGGTGGGAATGTGTTTGCGCCAGATTCCATCAGCTCTTCTATTTTCTGGCTTCGACGCTTGTCTTTTGAGCTCAACAGAGAGATGATTTAAGCCTTGACTGGGCTCTAGCATCCATTTTGACTGAGCCCATTTAGAGTTTTAGACAGACTGTTCGTCACAATAGAATGATGGAGTTTGATGGAGAATGTCAAGCCTGATGTGAGTGTTATTCCACTGGCACCGGCAGTCATTCATTCAGTCACCTGAAAACTTTATTCTTATATCACCACTCAGGGGTAAAGCCAAGCTCAAAATGCATTGTTATCGCATTTTGTGTAATTTCTCTGTATGGCTGTGACAGTTACACACAAACCCTGCCAAAAAGAATATCTTGCTACAGGGAGGGGGCTTGCCTGTAGAGGTTTTTAAAAAATGTCATTTAAAAATGTTAATCACTGCAATGCAAATTCTTTACTTTGTAATTAAACTTTGCTCTAAAACAGATATTACTCCTGCTGATTTAAAATTGGGGCATGTGACAGTTATGAGGCTGTTAATTGCAAAACTGCTCAGCATTGCTAATTGTTCCACGGGTGAATGAAATAAAGCCCTGGCAGGGGTACTCTATCAATGTGGCAAGCAAATTGTTGGCCACTGTGGCACACTGCAGTGTCACCTGTGGGCAGCCATGCATACTCTGTATCTCTAAAAAGATTCATTTGAAGATGAAGAAACATGTATCTGTGATCATGGATGGAAATTAATTCTGAGGGACGTAGAAACAAGTAATTGGCCATATTTTCTTTGTTACTTTGTCATTTCTGAAATACGAAACATGTTACACATTGGTGTGTTACGTTCCAACTGACAAGAGATTTGAATTCAGTCCATCATGCATACAAAATGTGCCACTTATAAGTTACTGCTTGTTCAAATGTGCCTACATACCCAAACTCAACATGAGTTTCCTCCCGCAAACTGCTACAGCTAGGCTGTCACCCTCCAAACTCTTTCACACAGCCTTCTCAGACAGCAAAAAACTTCTCCAGCAGAGCTCCTGCATGCTGACGGTAATCCTGAACTTTGGAAACTGCAAGGGGGGAAGAGAAATGTGCTTAGTTCAGCTCCTTCTTGTCACGGGGTGTAGTTTGAGTGGGAGCAGACATGGCTGCCATTGTGGGAGCATTCTGTGTTGCTGTGTTTGTGTCAGGAAGGCTTTCAGCAGCGAGCCTTGTGACAGTGAGGACGTGTGAGGTGCATTGAGATGTCCTCGTTCTAGGAATACTGCCACCGCCACAATGAGACCAGCCAATTATGCCTCCAGCATGCAAATGTCTTGCAGAGAGAGAGAGAGAGAGAGAGAGAGAGAGACACACAGAGAAACATAGAAAGAGAGAGAGAGAGAGAGAGAGTGCGGTAAGACAAAGACACAATGGGGCCTGTGAAGGTTCTATGTGTGCCCCACTCAGTCTGAGACTGTTGTTTAATTGCCATGTTTACCCAGCGACTACATCCCATGTCATTAGCACACAGTGTAGTGTCATTTGTGTTGTCACACCACTCTACAGCACCATGGGGTCATTATTGCCCGACTGGCTTGAGCGGGGAAAATTGACATATTTTATGTGGGAATCCTGATACACTCCATGGAGTTGTTTTTTCTGCGCTTTCAAACAGCCATGGGGCCAATTAATTTTTGACCAGTTCATATCCCAGGGACTGCTGTTGCTTTTAATGATCTGGTTAGCTCTGGCTCACATGTCACTGTGTATTTGATGACAGATAACTGTAGTGTTTTATAACAGGGTTAGGAGAGATGAATAAAATACATATATATATATATATATATACATATATAAATATAATTATAAAATATAATATAAATGTGTAAATGTATATATACTACACATTTACCTATATGCATATACATTGGAAATAATAATAATATTATAATTACCATTACCACAGAGAGGAAAAAGAGTTAAGATTTCAAGTTATTAATCACTACTCAGTAACTAAATTCTGGGCTTCGATATCGCAATCTGCAACTGAGGAAAAAAGAGCTTAGCATAAGTAAAAGCTTGTAAATGTGTTTTCTAATTTGTGTTTACTACCCCACAAAGGAATGATCCCCAGAAAAATAAAATGATATCCTCTCCCTGTTATGTAGCTGACTTCCTGTTAAACAGCATATTAGCAACAAATACAGAGGTAGGAGGAGGGAGAGAATAAACACAAAATACAGAGTGGGAGGCAGAAAAAAAAAAACTCACTGAATCCCTGACTGCCTGGTCAACACAGGTGGCAGATTCACAGGAAACAGATTTAATTATGCTCCTGGTAACAATGCTTTGTCCTTACAGCGGCTGACATCGCTGTTGACAAAGGCCGCCGCTGCATTCTAATCAGGAAACAAAATGCCGTGGAGCGCCCCAAAGCCCTGTCGGTGGATCATTAGCCAACCACCTCCCAGGATCCAGGGAAAGCATCAGAGAGTACAGCCCTGACGTACAGTACCATGCCATCAGGCAGGCAGAGCTTGCCTTCCACCCTGGAGACTAGGGTCCACCAAGGGGAGAGGGGAGGAGAGAAGCTGACCAACTGATAGACAGATAGACAGAGCGACAGCCGCGTTGCCCTGCCTGGCCGTCCCACCAGGGCTGAGCTTAACAAGGAGGCTGACAGGCTGCAGCTGGGTCCTGCCTAACGAAGGCAGGGACATTAGCGGGGCTCTACGTCTGTCTCATTAAAAGACATCAGCCCACCTTGATTTTCACACACACTGGCCACTTGCATGACAGCTCGGCATGCCACCAGCCAATGAGGGAGAGCGGCGCAGGGACACCGCCGGGTAGGTGATGTGAGGAGTTGTTGACATTACAGCGTGGGGAGGGACAGGGGTCAAATGTAAGGGTGACCTCTGTCTCAGGGACAGTGATGACCTCGTTAGGGGCCCCTGACAAAAGGACGAGTGGCTGGGTGTCACCACTGTCATGGTATACACAGGTTGGCTGACATCACAGTCTGCAGCTCACACCACCTCTCTATGTCTAGTCTGTACTGCTGACACAGGGGTGCTCGCTAATGAGCATCAAAGGGCCTGTCCTTCAACTAGTAATGAGGACAGGTGACGACAATATCGCATAATAACAGAGACTGGAACATGAGTCTGGACAGTAGAGGCCAGAGTAGTATAGAAAAGACGAGAGTAAGATTTTAAAGAGCTATCTCTTTTAAAACCTCCAGAATTTGCACCTCAGTGTAAACAGAATGATACAGATGGATGAAAAGTGATTTTAAATCAACCACTCCCCTCTTTCAAATGGGGGTTTTCTCAGCTGTAAAATCACATTCATAATGCTGGTATAGATATACTACACACAGTGCAAGCAGGGATTTAAAATTATGCAAAAGGGTCCCAGTGCAGCAGTATTATGTGCCCCTGGTCTCAACCCAGCCCTGTACATATGGTTCCAGCAGCCTTCTCTGCAGGTCTCCAGAGCTCAGTTTAAAAGGAGGATGAATAGAGTGATGAAGTGCGGGTCACATGTCTGTTTGATCCAGTGATAACGAGGGGGCTGAAGAAATAATCTATCAGCAATAATCCCTGACTCAGGAGACACCTCTGCAATACACACAGATATATGCACACAGATGACAGATGCACACAGAGACACATACACTGATCACCATATTCAGCAGGCCTTCATTATCCCTATAATGTGAAGCAGGGGAGCCTGCAACCAAAATGACCAATTATTCAGCATCAAGTAGCCTATATCACCAGTCATTCACTCACTGGGATTTATTACCATAAGATACCAGGTCAGTGTAAACGGCTGAAAACTGAAGGCAGACAGGCAGACAGATAATGCTGTTTATTGTTTAGAGGGGTACAGGGAGAGAACATTGCACCACTGGGACCTTGCTGAATCTCAGTTGAAAAGTGAGCACGTTAAACAGACAAGAGAGGTTATCATGGAAAAGATCCCATACTCTACATGCACAAATCATTCATAATGTGTACCATAACATTTCCCTCTCTTCTTTAGTCACAGCGAAGGGTAGGATCCCATTTCCTGCTTGGGTCCGTGTAAAGATAATCATGTATCCATTTACATTTCCCATAAAGGAATATGGAGATGAGGTGGAAAGTCAGCAGGGGGTCCGACACACACAGACGCACGCACACACACACACACACACACACACACACACACGGAGGCACAAACACATGCACACATAGGCAGAGTCACAAATGTATTTGCCTTGCTATGCTGTCACAATCAGGACATTCTGAGCTATCACAGATTTAGATTAGAAACTGTCAGTGTTTTCGTTGCAGCCACTGTTCACAAATGAAAAGCTGAGGTGAAGCGAATGAACAAAACAACATCCTAATGATTGTTTATACAGTGGAAACATGAAGCAATTTTGGCTGATTATCAGGACAATGTCTGCCAATGACGCCAATGTTATTGTACAGGCCAAAAAAAAAAAAAAAAATAAAAGACTGATTGAGAACAAAGCAGAGACAGCTGAACCCATCATCTTTTATTCATTACATAAATGACATTTTAACAAGAGAAAATTCCTCATTATTGCTTCATTATACTGTATTAGATCTCTGTCTAGCAGATTGATAGAGTGATAGTGCTTTTATGAATATCAATATGTTTAGAAAGGGGGCTTGTGAAGACCTCAGCCAAGGTCAAAGCTATATGTTATGACAACACGGACCATGATAACACAGTAAGGTCAATAGATGACCGGTTGATATGACTCGAAAAACATTCTGGTCTCAAATTGTCAAGGTTTACAAATATTTTTGTAAAAATGGGTTTTGTCTGCATTTTGCTAATATTTTTTTACAGCCAATGACTATTGTGACAGTGTGTGATATATAGAATAGCATGACTGTAGGCTGTAACTGTGATCTTCCATTACTCTGACAGAGTGTGTATTCTGACCAAATATCTGATTTTACAAAAAACAACATAAAACCAGCATAATTATTTATTACAGTACCTTTTTTATGACAATACATTTAAAAAATGTTTTGAAATAGCCCAGTGCTTTATATTCACATTTTCTCTTTTGCAGTCACTGAAAAATGTACATGTCAATCAAAGTGAGGCGAGTGCTCCCTGACAAGTGAGAATAGTTTATTCAAATTGGTCTGGTGACCGAGAGCAGAGAACAGTAAATGTCTGAATACAGAATGAGGTATTTATGAAAAACGCGGCTACGTTGTCCTCCATTCTAAAGAAGCATTACACTCACTCGAGAAGGAAAGTGGAAATGTTGACCTTTATGCTCTGGAGTATACACACACTTATACTAGCACGTACACACCTATGGGCACCTGCACACACATCCAGAAACAGAAAAACACAGACACAACACAGCACATAGTTTTTCTCCTCTCTCACATATCCTACCTCAACTCAGGGGATGTTATCTCAAATAATTACCGGTAGCCTCTCCCTGTCCCTCGTGGCTGCTGCTTGGGAGCGAGTAGAGACAACAGTAGGTCACAGTGGAGGGTCTGCTCTTGGAGGAAGTGAGAGTGTTAGCAGAGACGATGGCGGTGGTGGTGAGGGTTGTGGAAGATCTGAGACTGGCCTCCTATGGACCTGGCAACAGCTCTTAATTAACCACCCAGGTATTCCTGAGCCTCACAGCCCACTGCCCGGCTGGCCATATGGCTGGAGCTGCGCCACAGCCATAATTGCCAAGGGAAACACTGCATCAAAAAGAGCTCAGCCAACATAAAGCTTGTGTAAATTATTTTTAATGGTTCCCTTCTGGCAGGGGCACGTGTTTGTCATCTCAAAAAGAGCTGCCGAGCGATTTATTCGCCCTTGACCCCTCTTTTCCGTGCACTTGCTCCCTGCTTGACAATGTGACCTGTCTACCTGATTCTAGCTGGTGTCACACACACATGCACACACACACACACACACATGCACACACACACACACATACACATACACAGAGACATTAGCACTGTTAGAAAGCAACCCCTCTTTCCCCTACTGCTTGAGTGAGTGATTATAATGCACAGACAAAAGGCATTTCTCTTTGTGCCCACAGCCACTTCAGAATGACTCACTGATTTTATATTAAATTATTGGTCACTACATTGCCTTAAATCTAACACATTCAATTCTACAGGCTAAATATATCCTTTTATAAATGTAATATTTAAGAACAGATGGTGCAAAACATGATTAATTAATTACTTTAAAAAGTTATAATGTATTTCATATTTCATTTAAAGCCAGTTTCCGCCCCTCATCCAGATCTCACCTCACATGCTCCTAAAGCTGGCAGCCATCTTGACTTTGCCATTACAGAAAAGGAGAAGAAAAGGAACTAGAGATTATGATTTGGCCTTTAGTTTGTAATTACCTAATATGTTGTTCTAATGGCCTCCTCATCATTTCAGGAACAAGCATCTCTAAAGGGATGGAAATTGTGGTGAAATTGGTTCCATGCCTATCCTTTCCTTTCTCCATAGCCCACCTTCATTCCCTCCCTTTCCTTCTGTCTCTTTCTCTTTCAGTTTGGATTGCTAATCGTCCCAGCAGGGGTCCAGGAGGGATAAAATAGCAGCTCATTGCAGTTTTCCGCTTGTGTTATTTTTGACCATCGTTCTTGTACAAGGATGTTGTTGTGAAGAAGGAGAGAGGGGGAGACAGTGTTCAGTGGCCTCTGAGGTGGGTTAAGACTGCTGGCTTTCCCCTGTCTGGTGGCTACTCACAATATGTCAGGAAAACAAGACATTTCCATGCCCCTGCTCCCCCTCCGTGAGTCTCACGCCAGGCCATTGGTGAGCTGTTTTTTTAAGGAAGTGGCTAGCAATCTGGTCAGAGCGACCTCACATCTGCCCTGCTAATGAGAAGGCTGGCCTCCTCCCAATTCGCCTCCCTAAACACTGTCCTTACCCACACAGGTCACGTCCTCCAAGGAGCTGGACTAACACAATACAATACACACACATGCACAGAGGCACGCACATGAATACATATGCACGGAAGCACGGAAACATTGACATGCACGTACGTGGAATGATATAAAACTATATGCATGCACAAACACACCGCAGCACAGTTTGCTACAAGAACACAGATTACAGCTACTTTCTCAGGTGCAAAGACATCAGCTTGCATTGACCTGTGAGTGAGGACAAATGCGGACAGTATGTATACTCTTGCAAACAATACAAATGCACAAAACATACATTTTACATAAGTTTTTATTACAATACTAAAGAGGGCTTGTATAGATGTAGTTCATTTTCGAGCCAGTAGCCTACTGTTCTTTACCATTACAACTACGCGTAATTGTAATCCTTACACTAACCTACTTAAACATATTTCTAACTAGAAACCTAAAAACCATTGGAAGGTCAAAATGTCCTCACTTTTAAGGTTTAAATTGGTCCTCACAAAGATAGAAGTACCAAAACAAACACACTCTCTCTCCCTCCCTCACACACACACACACACACACACACACACACACACACACACACACACACACACACACACACACACACATGAGTAATAAACACTGTGCTCTCACCCAACTATCTTATTTAAATACAGACCATAAACCTCAGAAAAAAACACTCACAAACAAACACATAGGACTCAGCTACTCCTTAGTCCAAACTCCAACTTAATGACTTGGTTGACACTTAGTACCACACACAGTGCAGTTGAGTGGAAATGAAAGCATAATTGCCACCATAGATCCAACACATACTGAAAATAATAAAAGCATGCATTCATGCATTTAACCACACCATGAGCCCACTCTCTTGACGATATCAGAGTCATTACCAGAATATATTTTTATGGTGTTTTCTAAAAGCCATCAGAGATGAATCACACTATCGGGCCAGCGTCGCCAAACAGACCCTGCGTATTAACTTGATGCAAAGCCAGTTTAATGTACCTGAATTCTGAAATAGCTCCAAATCGCCTGATTGGCGGTTATTGCACCTTAGGCCAATGAGAGGGCGACAGAGGCGGCTCGTTCGCAGCTTTAATGAGCCACACACAGTGAGACATGGAATGAGATATCCCCAGTACAGACTAATCTAAAATGCCCTTAAACAGCAGGTCTATAAATTAGAAAAAGACACACATGCATGAAACAGCAAACGCTTTGTAAAGCAACCTTTTACGCTAGCACTTTGACTTGCACTTACTGAGAGCATTTGTATGGCTGCCTCTCTGACCGTCTGCTTGCCTGCTCTTGAGTAATTTTGTGATGTTCTAACCCTGAGATACCTAGCAGAACAAATGTTTAGTCCTATTTCTACTCAGGTTACAAAGCAAAATAGAGTTGATAACACAAGGGGGTTGCACCAAGTTTCCTGCCATGTGCCTCCACTACATCCTCACCCTTCTCACCCTGACCCTTTAACCCCATTTCACTTAAGTCCTCTTGATAAACCTGGAGTTTACAGCACAAACAAATCCAGTCTTGTGTGGCTTTTGTAATGTTACTGTTCACGTTAGAGAGAGAAAGAAGACAGAAAGAAAAAAAAAACATGTACACACATTATGTACAATTTAGAGTACTATATAGTCATTTTCACAGTTCCTGGAGCCCACTGGACAACATCCACGTCTCGTAACATCTATGAGTCATCATGAACAAAGCCATCTTCAGCATCCTTTTTCTTTACAAGCAAAATGTTTCTGCATCTCATGTGACAGATGAGTTTTAACAGATGTACACGCTGTTTCCACAATACTGGATCTTAAAGGTTTTCAGTAGCGGTCCTTATGTCACCACACGGCACAAATGCACACTTGCTTCAGGTTTTAATAGTGTGCCAAATGTTAAGACATCAAAAATTACACTACTTGCCAACATATGAACCAAAATATGCAGGGCCTGCATTTCCCCATCCATCATCATTATCCACAATAGCAATAATCATCATTACTCATCATACAATCATCTAACCAGTAATCAACACTTAACAGCATAGAAAAGAGAGGAAAAAAAATGTTTGCTTACCCCTTTATTGCCAGAATCCTCTCCTTCTCCATATCCTTTATCAACTCTCTATCCTTCACATTCTCTCTTCATTTCTCCTGCTGGTCTTAACTTGTAGCAGAAGCCACTGCTAGCAACTTTGCCAAAAGTCAAGTGAATGCTTTATCTTCCTGTGCTGCAACTATTATCACCCTGGTGTTCTGCTTTAGAGATCTTAGTGGTCTGTTTAGGGTCCGACTGACAGCTACTGTTAAGTGATTGATGGGATACACCAAAAGAAAAGAACAAGTACATAGATATCATTGCACATTTATGAAAGTGTATTTTAATTTGATGGTGACGAAGAAGTGGAAAATACCACCAAAAAGTTATCTGGTCTGAATCTGGGAAGTTCTGCAACAGACCACTCCTGTTCATAAAAGTCAGGAAAAGCCTGACATGGTTTAAAAGCATAAGTGCTGTTTGTTAAGTGGAGGCAGTGAAACCTTGTTGTGTGTGACATGTTGTGTTTTGAGTCAAGAGCTTTGCGGCTCTCATAGATGTTCTAAATCCCACTTTATGAGGCAGATTTAGTGTAAGTGATTATACCAAAAATACATCACGAGACTTAATCACAAGTGTTGCCATAGCTACCACTAAAAATATAAAAATAGATATGCATATTCAGTGCATTAACCAGTGTCCTCATGAAACACTCCAGCTGAACTCATGTTGAGGTCCCAGAGGTGACTATGTGGTAACGGTAATAGTAGGTCATGTGTTTTCATCTTCTGCCTAACCGACGTTCACACAGCGTCTCTGCCCCTCCTCGGAGACAGCATCAATTAAAGCTTACTGTCACAAATCCAGTGCATTGTCTCACACTAGCCACTTAATGTATCTTGGACAAATGACTGGATATTGTGAGCAGAGTAAACAATTTTCTTTTCACACTGTTTCTTAAAACACAATAGTTTGGAAAGTGGAGCAATGACTTGGAATTGTGCAAATGACAGAGTGGTTTGGTCACTGAAGTGTAAACAGCAGTATAAACTCTGATGATACATTTTTTCCAAACTTTGTATTGTCAAGCAGTTTCCAGCTTGTAAGGTTTATGGCTTATATTATGTAGCAGTGGCTGCATTAAGTGTGAGGAGAGTCAAAGGGAGGAACAGAGCCCACATTAGAACTGTGAGGTAACTTGCAGCCATGACACTCTTCTGATTGCTAATTAGTACTTGAATCGGCTGGTTCTCAGTAAAACAACCTACGGTTTTTAAGCATGAACAAATGTCAACGGCTCTAATGACTTTTTCCCTCTGTTCCCCACTACTGCCCGTTTCTCTTCATCCTTCCTCCTGTCGCTGACACCATTGGTAAGGGTGGTGCCCCCTCCCCTGAAGTTGAGGATGTATTGTCCAGCACCTCTCTAGTATGTCAGGTGTTAAGTTTGTGGCATGCCAAATGGAGACAGCGCAAATTGACAGATTTGGTGAAGTGTAAAGTATAAGAAATGAAGCACTAGACATTTGAGAAGCACCAGGTATCCAGTCAGACTTATGAGGTGTGTGTGTGTGTGTGTGTGTGTGTGTGTGTGTGTGTGTGTATGTGTGTGTGTGTGTGTGTGTGTGTGTGTGTGTGTGTGTGTGTGTGTGTGTGTGTGTGTGTGTGTGTGCACGTGTGTGTGTGTGTGTGTGTGTGTGTGTGTGTGCGCGCGCGTGTGTGTGCGCGTGTGTGTGCGTAAGCGCGTCCGTAAGCGCGTCCGTAAGCGCGTCCGTAAGCGCGTCCGTAAGCGCGTCCGTAAGCGCGTCCGTAAGCGCGTCCGTGTGTGTGCGCGTGTGCATGTGTGTGTATGTGTGGAGCAGGAGGACGTACCCACCTATCAGCTTTGTTTTTTTAAGTGCAGCCTGGCCTAATTAAGAAATATGGGAAAGGTTCAAGAGCTGTGAAGAGTAGTCTATTGACCTTCTCATCGCTATACAAGAGAAAGAGATGAAGAGTGAGGCTGGCTGGAGATGGGGATGGTGACCAACTCTGTCAAGGGAAGGAAGGACATTCATAACGAGAACAATCAAGTGGCAAGAGGAGCAGACGGCGAAGAGATCCTCCTAATAATTGGTTCCATTAAAGCCCTTTTAAAGTGCAACTCTCTCTCAGATAAGCCAAGGCACTGTCCATTTGCTCATCTCCTTGTCATGGTAATTTAGCCAGGCTAAATGATGCTTGCAGAAGCTCACAGGCCCCTATTCTTGGACCAGACAAAAGAAATATCATCTCTCCCATAGGTTTGTGTAATCTGGAATTAGGCCCCATTTAGAGCGACACAGGCGGAGTGGTTTGTGTGGTCGAGGGCGATTGCTGCTGTAAATGGAGATTGAAGAGGTGGAGCCATAGAGAAAAAGAGATGGTAATAACTGACAAATGTTTTATCATCACGGCCCTCAGTACTTGACGCAAGAGAGGCACCACTCAGAGTAAGTAAATATTTTACAGAGTTTCTCTTTTTTGTCCTTCTACTTAAATGATCATAGATTTTTGCATTGAATTAGTCATTTATCTGTCTTGATTCGACACATGCAGTGTGCTGCAGAATCATATGTTTTGCTTTGGTTGAGCCACGGGGAAGTGATAGTATTAGCACTCGTCTATATCCTTGAAGTTCCACTTCCGGGATTGCTCTGTTGGCAACAGAAATTCCACCGGATTTCACTCATTGAGGCCGGCTATCCGTTGCCTTGGGCTTCCTTTGTGTTGGCATTTTAAACTCTGGTCGATTTATGAGGACTATGGTTAACCTTTTCTCAGATCTCTGCAGGGTAAATCCAGACAGATAGCTAGACTATCCAGACCGTCCAATCTGAGTTTTCTGTTCCACGACTTAAAGAACTTTTGAACGTGTTGTTCCACCAGAACAAGTCCCTTCCTGAGGCTATTTTGCAGTGGCTAGCACCGCCCATGACGAGTATGATGGTTTAAAGCAATGCCAATCAACCAGAGCATGTTTTTCTCCCATTCCGGAATGCTGTGTGGACTCGCCAGACCTTCCTCCTCCACAGCGCTGCGGTGGAGGAAGGTCTGGCAAAGCAAGACTATATTAGCACAAACCATGATGTTAGCTCCTTTCTCCCTTGACATCAGGCATGCCCAGCACACAGAACAAGAAGAGCAAGAGTAGATCACTTTGTTTTTTAAATGACCATTCTCTGCTATTTTGATAACTAGTGATGATGGTGATGATTGGCTGATATTCAGGCCAGTGAAAAGCAGGCCCAAGACAATGGTCTGTAATTAATTTGTGAATCCATATTTTATTGCTCACTTGTCATTAGATTCAATAATATTCAGCTTATTGACAGGTGTGCCTAGCATAGTATTGATTATGGTGAATATATTGTTTACTTGAATGCGTTTTTAAGGAAAAAAAGTTCTGTCTCAAGATACAGAAGTCATGAATAGGGATCATTATGGCAAATCATCAGCTAAACTATTGCTTTAGTCACAGATTTTTGCAAAAGTGCATGCAAACATATTCATTTAACTGAACCATATTCTACTTACATAAACTACATAGAAGCCACCTATGCAGTGCATGTTTCTAAACTGCTCATTTGGACAGACCCTCTTTGTGGTTGTGCAGTATGTCCAATAGTTTTCACTGGTCCCTGATTCTGATTGTGTTGTTAAAATAAGCTATGTCTTACATTGAGCAGGATTTCTCTTTAAATCAGTGTGTCATCATGACTATGTAGAGCCAGCATTCCAAAATCATGTGTGAAATTACTACAAATAAGAGAAACACAAAAGCTACTGCAGCTGCTTTGATTGCTTTGTTTTTGACACTCCAGCTGTTCATCCGGAAAGTAACTGTGTTTATTTGTAAATGTGTTTAACCAAGAAAGATGACATGAAAAGGAATATGTCAACACACCAAAGCATTTCAAATACATCCTGGGGTCTAAAACTAATTTCCAAACAACAAAAAAAGAGTCTGACATGTTTTGAAGGGACAATTCTTTCCCATAATAGACAACTGAGAGCTGTTTTAGCAGACAAACACTGGCATATTTTGACTGTAACTTCATACCAAAGCAAGAACTGATCACAACGACAACAAGCAAGTAGCCGTGTAAACATATCAACACAAAAGGAAGAAGGCAAAATCACAACGGTCTGTGCTGACGGGTGATCGATGCTTTGAAATGCAGCAGCGGGTATTGTCATATGCCAGAGAGCTCTGAGCTTTGCAAAACTAACTACGCACCGCCTCTCTGATATCTATTTTGCTAACAGACTCATTTCGATAAATACATGTGAATAAATATTGGCCTGAATAATGCTTGTTGTCTTTTTTTTTTCCCCGCCTCGTGTTGCCAGCAGCTATTATGACAAATGTTGCTCTCTCTGCACTAAAAACTGGGAAAATGAGCCTGTTTTAAATGTTGCACATTTAATATTTATCAGCTCTCTATTAGAATATATGCACGCTCAAATCGTCAGCCTATGTGATCTATCGCTCTGCTAAATTATGGTGCCATACAGCACAGAGGGGGGAAATTCATTACAGCTCAGGGCAATTTCCTCCCAAAACAAAAACATTTCATTCCAACGGAAAAGTCAAATTAATACTGGCTTTGCATGAACCTGATTTTATTTGCCAAGGAACTGCCACTCTCTCACTCACTTCATCCGCTGGATGAAGGATGTAAGTTGAGAGTTGGGTGAAATGAGTTTCATGCGTGCACATACACATTCAATTTCACTCACACTCCCTCAGTCACAGAGGAACAAAGATTCCCCTCGTTCTTTCTCTTTGTCTTGCTCTCTCTCTCTCTCTCTCTCTCTCTCTCTCTCACACACACACACACACACACACACACACATACACAACATACCTCTGTACATATACAGTACATACACATGCAAGCATTTCATCCTGCCTCACCAAAAGGCTTTTGTTTTCCGGGCTGCCTTGCATTTCTGACATCAAAGTGGCCTTTAGTCTCACAGTTGACTCTGGATGAGCCTGTTTGACGTCACCACATTGTTGTGTCAAGTTTTTACATCAAGGGTGTGTTTACCTCGTTTGATAAGCCAAACCAAGACACTTGAACAATTGCGAGGGAACAATAATGAATAACTTAAGAAAGCCACAATGATTCCCCTGATTAAAATGAGGAGGTTAGACGTGGCATAAACACTGAATGTATACATTTTAGTGAACGGCTGTCTTGTCTGCATTCAAGGGACAAGTTTCACCACTGTTCTTTAAATTTAGCCTACTTTGTTTTTAACTTATACCTGTAGTTCACTTGACTCATAGCTCTTCTGGTATTGGTATTGGTGGCCTTCCATTCTTAAAGTATGTCAGGTTGTCCATGTGTGCATGTGCGTGGACATGTGCGTGTTTGAGGCGCTTGCTTCGTTAATCTAAATGGCTGTTTCACTGGCTGCATTGCCTTCTCATATAATGTCAACTGATTTATTTCCTTTGCTCATAATCAAGTATTTGTTTATGGTTTAAATATAAAAACAATCAGGATTATAATGTGTGATGGATAGTGTCACATGCTGCTATTTATTTGGCTATAAAGACTTGGTGGAAAGTCATGTAAAATGTGCAGCATGCTCCGGATGCCAGGAAGGTCAGGGACACGGGTGTGTGGGGTGTGTGTGTGTGTGTGTGTGTGTGTTGGGGGGGGGGGGGGGGGGGGGGATTTGTTCAGTAGCTTTGAATAGCTGATGAACCTGTGAAGCCCAGAGTCCTGTTAAAATTTTAATAAAACATGGCGGAGGCCTATTGACTGGAAGTGAAATATGCACATTGTTCCCGGTGGCTGGCTGGCCCAGAATGGAGCAATCATGTTTGACAATGTGCAGTGCAAACCTTTCAATCAGAGTGAAGTCTTATTTTGCTGAATATTAAATACAGGCTCTATTCTGCATGTGTCAAGTGAATTTATAAAGCTAAGGAATATTATTGCCTCCAATTGACTTGCAACTCTCATATCCATAAATATGATTCAATAATGAATCTTAATGCAATAAACCTATGGCTACAAAGAGTGGGTGTATATGTGTGTGTGTGTGTGTGTCTGTGTGTGTGTTCAGATGTCTGCATAATCCACTGTTGTCTACAACTGCCTTAAATAATATATATCTTCTCTTTACTATATTCACACAACCTGTGTAAATATTCTTTACAAAGACAAGTTATTATTCACTTCACAGGAAAATCATATTGGACATGACTGTTGGTAGCAGAATAACAATAAGCCAACTTAAAATCTACACTTTTTCTCCCATCAATGCTTTTTATGGATCCACACTTGTCTGTTGCAAACTGACAACCCTCATTTCTTAGTTTGCCGACTACCTCTTCAAAACCTCATGTAAATGTGTGTTGCGGAATTCTATTTTTATTTACTGCATTTGCAATCATAAAGGCTTTGTCACATATAGCTGTGAAGAGAACTCAATCAGAGGACAATGATTGATGATATGAAGCAAACACAAAGCAAGCAGTGGAAAATAGACTGAGGTTTGTTGAGTGGTGTGATGATTTATTTGCTTAGCTGCCACAGCAAATAAAAATGAAGTAAAATGAAATATATGTAAAATAATTGCTGCCTAGATAGCCACTTTGACAATACAGTATCACACCTGCAATTGTTTTATTATCAATAGTTGTATTAGTAGTAGTCACAATAAAAGTATTAACACAAACTATTATCATCATGATTCAAAGCGTGTTAGTTTCTTGTGCAGTATCGTCAGTACCCAATGCTTCCAAATGTCTCTGTGTTCTAACCCTCTGGTTATGGCAGCTTGCTAACATTAGCCACAGTCCTGTAGTAGAATGGGCTTTTTTATTCTTTAATCATGTTTTAGACCAGAAATATATTCCATTTATCTATGTTGTTTTGCCATCTGAACCATGTATTTGAATATATTAAAAGTACACACCGATCTCATAATCAACCTCAGGTTGCATTACCACGACAGTCCCCTAAAGAATCAGTGAGGCAGACACTAAAGGCATTTGCATACATACATATATTTAACCGCCCACTAATACCCAGACTCATATGTTAACGTATACACACACATGCACAAACACACTACCAGACGCACACAAGCACAGACATATGTGTGCATGTATGTACACAAACAGTTTGAGACAGACCTAAACACAGTTTACTGAACCCCCACTCCATATACCTCAGACATAATATTGCAAGTAGCTTTCAAAAAGCAATGTTTGGGTCAAGCCGACTTGCACTTCTAAGTAATTTATAATACGCTTTACTCCAAGGTATTGCACACTCATTATCATCAGATTTTTGCATATTTAACAACAGTTTTTAATTAGAAGGTATTTTATTATTCATGTACATAATTTGAGGCCAGCTCAGGCTGCATGCTTTTCACGATGAAGATGGAAATAGATGAGGAGGAGAAAAAACAAACATGCAGACATTTTGCTTTTCTGAAATGGAAAATTTTGGTTTGTAGTCTTTAACTGGCAAGTGATTCCACACACTACTATGGTAATGGCTCTTTTAATTTAGCTAATAGCTATCATGTTGTGTACCTTTATGCATTTGCTAAATTCTTAGCTGTGGGAGTTGTCTCCTGATGCTGGAGCTGTAAGTAGTCTGGTATGCTTTGGCTCTCAACGTAGTAACATTTGCTGCGGCTATGCTCCTTGATGTATTATTAAAATTGGAAATGGACTCCAGGGACAGCATCTAGTTATGTGCTTTCATTTGCCGAATAAACCAAGCGTTGTTTTCATCTTTGCTCATGATTGTTAATGGCGCCGCTGATGAGAGGGGTGTGTGTGTGTTTTCTCCCACTCCCTTTATCAGCACAGGCCCGTTATTATGCAGGCCAAATAGCCAAGCTGCTGATTTTGTTTTAGGTTTTCAATTAGTCATTTGACTAAGCACATCTGTTACTGGCAGAGGCCCAGAGTAAGGACGAGTCGCTGTCACCTGCTCAGGGGCCGATGGAGCGCAGAAGCAGCAGGGCTATCAGGGCTATCAGGGCCCCTTAGTGGCTACAACCACTTCAGAGCTCCTCAGGGGTGTGTCCTGGGTCCCCTCACATTTTACAGCCAAGTCTACAGAGGAAAGGTGCTTCCAGAAACACCCACAGCCTGTCTTTCCCGCTGTTCTTATGCTCTGTTAAAGCCCTAGTCTGTGGAGACTTTAGTGTTTAAAGCCCCTTTTCCAACAGTAACTAATATAACCACCACTGCAACGGTTTGAGGTTTAGAGACCACATTCACAACCCAACCCACAGTCTGTGTAGAAGTCTCTATATATTTTGTGTTTGCTTATGATTGTGTCTTAATGATTTATGTATAGCAGTCTGCTTATTTTTTCTCTCCCCATGAGTACTAAAATTGATGAATACACAATGTGCCTTTCTTTGAAGGTCTGTGAGTGCAGAGCTGTTTAAATGTGGACCAATGCAAATAAACAGCCTACTTCCTGAGCTGTCCCTGCCGCAAGTGAAAAGATGTGCTATTTAACTCTGTTCCTCCTCTTGCACACTGGGATGTGCACACACATCTTTCTACCATATTATATATAAATGTACATGCAGGTCCTTCCATCTGTCACAATAAATATAATTAATTTCACCAAACACTCCTTTAATATTGAGCTGAAATAACAGTGTGGAAAGCATCAGTAAAAAATAATATAATGTGTTCTGCATGTTGTATGTTGACATTAGATAAAATGGTTGATGATTTAACTTGAGGATTATCATTTCATATTGTGCCGTTGGTATTTGCACTATGGTAATTAGAAGCAACAGAATAAAAGGCCTATTTATATATCCACTGTGTAATGGGCCTTTGTGAAACAACAGCAGGGTGAGATTTACTCTGTTGTGCGGAACAAAAGCACTACGTCACTTCAAAAGTCAGCAAAGCTCTGTTTCATTATGGTCAGCGATTTCCTGAAGGACTAAGGCTGTCCAATACCTCAATCACATTAAGTCCCAGCCCATTTTGGAAAGCGAGACAGTAGTCAAACCCCAATAGAGCTGCAGCCAATCTTTGATTGTCAGAGTTCAGGGAGGGTTCAGTCAGTAGCACCGTCGTCTCTGCCTGATCCAAGAGGGACTCCCACGGGGCTTTAATAAAACATTTTGCTCATTGTGGAAAGTAATGACCAACAATGTAAACTTGTGACTCGACAACAGATGTTGGCATGCTTAGTGGAAACAAGGTGCTGTAAAATTAATTTCATTTGAATTATTTACTGCATGCATTACGTGCTTGAGGAAGTAGATTGTGTGTGTGTGTGGGGGGGGGCGAGGTGGGGGGGGGTAGATTGGTTGGCAACAACAACAGAAACGTATCCAATTAAAGGTGAAATAGTGGGATAGAGGGTGGGGGAAAAATGGAAAAGAGAGTGATCACATGTGTTCTCTCTCGGAAATCAAATAGGAATCATAGCGTTGCTGACATCATCCTTGTGATTTATATTTAATAGGGTTTATTATTTCATATTGTCACTTCAAAGGTTGTGCCAGGAAAACTTGCTGGAGATGTTTTCCAAATTAAATTAAGCCAAATTAATATCTGGAGAACAAGTAAGGGGGCACTGTTGTTTTATTTCAAGTGATTTGAGAGAGAGAGAGAGAGAGCGAGAGAGAGAGAGAGAGAGAGAGAGAGAGAGGACAAAAAAGTTTATCAAGTGAAATCAAACCATAATGATTCTAAATAGAAGTATGTCATAGCAGCACAAGCCTTGTCTAAACGCACATCAGCATGCATGGGTAGACAAAAAAGAGATGCTGTAAAAGAGAGACAGAGAGAGAAAAACCTCATTCAGGATAATCTGCTCTGCAGAGCTCACAGAGAGATAAAGACAAGATGACTAATGAGATGTGGAGTGGAACAAAACTCTCCCTCAGCCTGAAAACAGATGTAGAATCACTGGGAGTCAACAAAGCCATACACACACAGACCATAAGTAATATGAACTGACTATCAATCTCCAAATGTTGTGTGTACTTTATCATTTGTATAAAACAGGTATTGTTTGCTGTTTTACTTAAGCCTTGGGGTAAGTGATGGGCCTTCGACATGAAGGCGGGATAAACAAAGACCAGTAGATATTGAGTGGAATTTAAACTCATTTTGCATGATGACTAAAGACTACTAAAGCCATTTTACATTCATTTTTCTCTGTTAAACCTTTCCCAGCTAACAGAAAATGTTGAAGGGCCTATGTAGTATTGTTATTGCCCATAGGTTCAAGTTAAAATGTATATGGGTAAGTGCAAAATAATATTTGATATAGTCCAAGGACCCCTCATACTGTTTATACACCAAGATCTTTTGGGTAGGCTGCACTTCATGTCATTTCAGCAAGAAGCCAGCGGTGTGACGCATCAGAGCGGGAGAGATGCTTCACCTGGATTTCCTTCATCACCCTAACCTCTCCGGCGGCAGCCAAAACAGCACGTAGCTAATGTTAGCACCCGGCATTGTGGAAAAATAACAGCGGGCGCTATTGATATAAATATATTTCCGCCTGTATTTGGCCCCCCAAGTTATTCATCCCTGTGTTTATTTTCTTTATGGAGCCTCAGTCTTTGCTGTGCAAAGGTTGCCTTTGTTTGTGATGGTCCTGCAGAACGACTCAGCCGAGTGTGAAGTACTGGGATACAGGAAGTAGGGTTGCTCTTTAACCCGAGCCTTGTGATAAATGGAGACACTTAACAATAGTGTATCCTGCGACCTGGACCTGGAGCTGCTGACAGCGGCTTGTCCTCACTGTGTGTGTCCTCTTCTTTTGGAGAGGTCTCCTACCCTCTCCTTAGCTCTACAAATAGCGTGATGATAGATCCAGAGTCAGTTATTGCCAACAACACAAATGCAGAGTGCTGCACAGAACATGCTACAGAAGGTTAGAGCTGAGACTTAGTGTGACCTTACCCAGAAACACACGCTCACCTTTGGCGTTCTAATGTAATGTAATTTTTTTGTGCATCCAAAAATGAGAGTGTTGGAGCATCTATGATTTAGGAAGTAGATATATCCAGAATGCCTATATCACATCTCTCCTGCTCTCTTTGCTCCTCAAGTTCAAAGCCACACACACACACACACACACACACACACACACACACACACACACACACACACTGCCCTACCTGACGCTTGTTGTGTCCTTGGTATGTAATGAGCACTACATGGCCAATAACAGTGCTAGCACTTTACACAGCAGAAGTCATTTGAAGTTCACAGTTCAGACTGAGTGAGAGAAAAAGGTGCACATACCCAAAACACAACCAGCTGTGGTGCTGCAGTGATGAATGCTGCATACCCAAAACTCACACACACACACACACACACACACACACACACACACACACACACACACACACACAGACACACACACACACACACACACACACACACACACACACACACACACACACACACACACACACACACACACACACACACACACACACACACACACACAAAGAACCGATTACCCCATTATCCAAACAGTTTTAGGTTTCACTCACAAACACTCATGGATTATTACTAAAAATCTTACAAAAGACAGAGTTTGTCTTTGGGATCCAGATTTCACCACAACATCCATCTGTCAGCAAACCATCTCCATTATCCTTTGAATTACAAGCATGACTCAACTTAGCGCAATGCCACATGTTCCACACAGTACAATAGACTACTGACCCAAACCACTTTACACTACTTGTCGATTGGAAGTGTGCAAAAGTTAAAAAACGTCAGCTTATTTGTGGTTTGCCACAAGTATCAAGATCACATCACTTCCAGTTCCTCGTATGGCATCATATTGTCTAATGTGGCCCCCTCTGTAGTCACTGTTGAGATGACAGTCACATGTGTTGAATAGAATTGCTGCTCATTGAGCCCAACGTGTTGTTTAGTGTTCGGAGAGTTCGAGACTGTGTAGGAAAAGCTCATCTAGGGAACATGTGACTTAAAGGAGAACTCCAGCCAATTGTTACAGTAATCTTGCTAAATATAACTATGCGAGACCTGTCTATAGAAAAAAAAAAAAAGCTAAATTTGTGCTAGTAGCACAGAGCTGCTGCAGCTAATGCCCACAGCTCCCACTTAGCTAAAACAGCAGTTATGGGGGCATGAGATAAACAGTGCCTTTATGTATCTTAACAGACACAAAATGCAATTAAAATATCTGTGTAACATGAATTCGGCCCTTACACGACAACAAGATGCATTTTCAACATTCACCTACCCTGTTAGCTGCTAGCTAGCTGTCCTCTGGGATGACTGAGTGTGTTCAGTCAGGCTTCGGTAATAATCATCATGCAGCAGTTCCGTGTGTATTTTTAGCATACATATGAATGTATATGATATATATCCATTTTGTGTGCGATCCAAGAGTAGGATTCTTTGCTGTAGGGATCGTTGTGGTAGTTTCCGACCGGCAGCCTTGCTTCTGCTTTCTCCTTGCCCTCCTCACTTGCTGCGGCCAACAACAATCACACGAGCGCCGGCTGGTCTGGTGGATGGCCTCCGGAGGACCGGTGATGCCTTCGTGGCGAATTTTTTTTTGTTTATTCCCCCTCAAAAATAGGTAATTGAGCGCTGTAGTGGTTATGAGCATATTAGTGACTATGTAGCTAACTACATCGAAACGGGCAGAATTATGTCAGTGCCTTGTTCAATAAAAATTGTGTTACAGACGGCTCGCTGCAGTCTCGTGCTGAAGTCCCGTGGGAATTCAGTTGTAGGATAACAGTAGAGACTGACTTGGTAAATATGGACGATGCTCAAAGACTGATGGCTGTTCACATATGAAACATATAAATTAGCCAATTATCTAGATAACGCTTGGGAGAAGAGAAAAAAAGCTCTTCATCGAGAATAATTGTAGATGAGAATTTGTTATTTGTGTGTGTGTGTGTGTGTGTATGTGTACATGTGTATGTATGAATATATTTGTATTTATGTATTACTCCCAATTATTTGTATGTGGGACAGGAATATGTTTGATTTGTGGTGTCTTGTAATCCCATGTGGGATGGGCCAAGGTGTTTGGCATGACACAGAAATAAAAATTAACTAATTAACTAACTAACTGTAGCAAGAAAAAGATAAATAACAGTGTGTAGGTCAGAGGAGCGCTCAATTACCTATTTTTGAGGGGGAATAAACTAAAGAAATCGCTGCAAAGGCATCACTGGTCCTCCGGAGGACATCCACCAGACCAGCCGGCGCTCGTGTGATTGTTGTTGGCCGCGGCAAGCGAGGAGGGCGGGGAAAAAGCAGAAGCAAGGCTGCTGGTCGGAAACTACCACAACGATCCCCACAGCAAAGAATCCTACTCTCCAATGCCAGATGGATCGCACACAAAATGGATATATATCATATACATTCATATATATGCTACAAATACACACGGAACTGCTGCATGATGATTATTACCGAAGCCTGACTGAACACACTCAGTCATCCCAGAGGACAGCTAGCTAGCTGCTAACAGGGTAGGTGAATGTTGAAAACGCATCTTGTTGTCGTGTAAGGGCCCTGTTCATCTTACACAGACATTTTAATTGCATTTTGTGTCTGTTAAGATACATAAAGGCACTGTTTATCTCATGCCCCCATAACTGCCGTTTTAGCTAAGTGGGAGCTGTGGGCATTAGCTGCAGCAGCTCCGTGTTGCTAGCACCAATTTAGCTCGTGTTTTTTTCTATAGACAGGTCTCGCATAGTTATATTTAGCAAGATTACTGTAACAATTGGCTGGGGTTCTCCTTTAAGAAAAAAGAAAAAAAATGTATTCAGTGCAACTTATATCTCAGTTAGTCCCCTGCTTTTTCAAATGCAAATATGGCTGACGCACAATATCATAAATTCTTATTATAAATTCATCTACATACACTTTATTTTCCATGAGGGGAAATTTGTCTTAGTAGACATAGTGCTACAATCTGTTGCTTCACCAAACAAACATATAACAGAGAAACCATTCTGAAATCAACATCAAATCAACATAAGATCAACAAAAGACATCTTAGGACATGAAGGAACGACACATCTGACTGTAGACAATATGAAATCTTAAAAAGTGACTGTAAGAATTAAAGTGCAAGGTGCAAAAAGTGCTGGTGTATTTATTGCACTTTGCTCTGTTGTGCTAAGATTTACTATTGGAGTTAAGCAGCTTTGATAGAGGTTGGGATAAATGATAACTTAAGTTGGTTTGTTTGACATATTGGCACACAGAATCGTTTCCCTGATGGCAGAAGTTCATAACCTTATAGTTCTCATAGTGCTATAACAAATATAAAAAGACGTTTTAATGTATTTTGCAACTGTCACTTGATATAATAATTTGCACATTATTGTGACCACAAAAACCGAGAATGTTTCAATCGAGTAATGGTGGTTATTGCTTAAAAAAGATCCCACATTAATTCCCCTAATCAGCATATGGATCAGAAAGATTTCCCTTCACACAACTTGGGACAGCCGTGCCTATTCAAAACACATTAGACAAAGTGTGACACCGTCACGGTAGCAGATGTTCTTTACATTTCTCCCCATTCCTAACCTATTTCCTAGTCACTAAACCACCAATCCCCACTCTCTCTTTTCACTCTTCCCTCTCCCCAACAGCACACAAACCAGCACAAGACAAAGAGAAACAAGATGAATTAATACTAAGAGGGGTCCCAGCGGTATTGAGAGGGGATTGTTTTTTTGTTCTAGTTGAAAATATTTCTCACTTTTTAGTGGAGCGCGCTCTGCTCCCACATGTATTGTCTGGCTGTGATCATGTGTCAGAGCTGTACAAGTGGGATGTGGGGCCGGGTGCCCGGCAGGCTTGTCTGAAGCAGACGGCTTGTTTGCGTGTACTTAACAGCTCCTCACAGCTGTGTTCTCTCCAAATGTAACAGGAGAAGATCTCATCCATCAGAAAAAGGCATTCCCCCCCCCACCCACCTCCTCTTTTCTTCCTCTTCTCTTCTTTTTTTCTCCTCCCCCAATTTTTCGTTCAAGTGCGTCCATTGCGAAAATGTCAGCAAACAGGCAAGAGGTCGCGTCACAGGTCAGCCTGTGAATTGCCGTGTTAGCCCAGCTTTTCTCTCTTTTCAAGAGGGTGTGCATTTCTCAAGAAGTTCCTTATAAGCAAGTCATCCAGGCTCGACACATGTTGGGGGGAGTGAAATTAGATTGTGACTGTGACAACACATACGCAACCTGTCTAAAAGTAACTTGTCGAAAGTAAACTTTAAAGCATTTAAACGCTAAGCGATTTGAACACATGTTTCAAAGCTCACTTTTTTTTGGATTAAAGTTGTTAAGTTCTCCTGTCCAGCTCAGGAAATGGAACATAAAATTAAGCATATATTTTTTAAGGGACAGCTGGTCAGAAATCACAAGACAATATTCACAGGCAAAAATAAGTCTCATCCTGTGTTGAATCTGACCTGTCTTCCTCTAAAATATGGACCATGTCTTGCTCCTAGGTTAATGGCTGCAAACTGTCACGTTGTTTCCGTGCACATCATATTGTCGTTAGTCACTAGACGTACATCGTAACCTTTATGCCTCTGATTAACCCAGAGGGCTTGAGAGGAGGTGGGAGACATAGTTTCCAAAGACAAGAAATTCAACTTGGGGCTACGCTTACTTTCACTGGAGAGGCCCCTCCTCTGGTCTGGCTCAGTGCACAGCCTGTAAATGTTTCACTTTGATTTCACATGCGTGACAATAAATTAAAGGGCATTTATCAAAGTTGCTTTGTTGCAGCCTGACAAAAGCCACTTTGTGCATAAATTACTGCAGTGAACAAGTACCTTTAGCCAGCATCTACATCATTTGAATTTGGCAACAAGGATTTACATACTGTGAGTGATGCATATAAATATGTTTTCATGATTAGCTGATTTTACATTTTGAGCATTAGGTTGATCGTAAAGAGTGACTTACTGTACAATAAAGATAGCAGTGGAATAAGCTTCAGATCAAAAGCAAGTGATACTGGTAAAATAAAGTGGATAGGAAAGATCTGTGAGGCAAAAAAGAATACCTTTCAGAATGAATATATTCATCCATTCATTATATATTATCTATAATTTGTTTAAATGTTGCTTTATCCTATTTTTAACACAATAAAGACAAAGCCAGGTTGGAAAAAATGCAGAGCAGATAAAGGAAATTAGCTATAATGCGCTCTATTTACAACCTCTGAAGTCGCATTCCAACTACAGAAAACTCCAGCGAATGAAGACTTGTGCTGGCATGGAGTGTTAGCTGATCAACAGAATTGCATTCACAGCGTGCTCTAGGAAATTTTTTAACGTGTATGTCTTACACCACACAATCACATTATATTGATGTAAACCTTTTCAGCTGACACATACACAAACCCAAATGTCTGCATGAAAATGTGTTGATATAGTATATGACTAAAAAATGATTTAATGTAATACATAATGCAAGTGTTCAAACAAAAACAAAACACACACACTTGAAACTTCCAATATACTATAGAGCTCATGGATTGACATGCCAACAAGCGTGTATTCATGTATTGCCTCTCTCTAGCCTTGTCTTCTGGGAACAGATTAATTGTGCTAGAACAGAAATAGAGCTGAGAAGTCTGAATGTGCTCCTGGAGTGACGCCCCCAACCCAAAACCCACCTACCAACCCCCCCGCTGGTTCAACTTTTCTGATTTTCTTTATGCCTGTTGTAACAAAAGTGCAGACGCAGAGTGAAAATGTCACATTTTCAATTCTCCCGAGAGTCCTGAGTCAATTCAGCTGTGAAATCTGAAGTATCTGGGACTGTGTGTGTGTGTGTGTGTGTGTGTGTGTGTGTGTGTGTGTGTGTGTGTGTGTGTGTGTGTGTGTGTGATATTCCATTTATATCTATAATACTTGGGACATCCGCTCATCCAAACAAGTCACAATCATGAGCAGGGTGCGATATCTCCAACATTGGTGACAAGAAAACTGGATCCTGCTACGCACAGCCCGTCTGGTTATAACACTGATATTAGAGAGGCTTTTACAACATGCCGAGGGACTGCTCGATATCCAGCAGGCACACGAGAACCGCACCCCTGTTTTCTCCTGCTGGTGTGTTTGTGTGTTTGCTGTGCTCCACATGCCCTGCAGATGTAGACAAGGCGAAAGGAGAAGGAAGGTTTTTTTGCCTATTCTAGTTACCTACCATGCACACCAGTTATCTGCACACAAAGAAGTACGTGTGCATTCACATAATGAGTACACACACAAACCCAGACTGTCTGTATGGCTGACAAAAACCTGGCTCTGCACAGAACAGTGTGGAGCTCTGCTATGTCGGCTCTATCTGCAAAAAAAAGTGGAAGAGGAGGAGAAGGAGGATGAAGAGGAGAAGGACCGGGTCTGGTCGGGGTAACTCAGTAACTTTGGTTAGTTGCTTCTAGCAGACCGCAGGGCTGGGCGACTTGCTGTGGTTGACACACACTCCGAGAATTGACAATCTCGCAGTAAGGGATGACGTTTGCAGCAGGGAGAGGGAAAGAACAATTCCTTCCCTTCACTGCACAATCATTCCTCTACAGCGCCTGGTAATAGGAGGGGAAGGAACACTGAAAAAAAAAAAAACATTGAATGAACGCCGCTTTGCGGGTGACAGCCCAAGAACTTTTGGGAGTCAGAGAGTTAGCACCAAAGTTCCCTGTCAGCCCATTAAAGATGTGAAGCTGGCATATTGGGCCCATTGAAACCATATGTGCGAAAGAATGTCTCCGCTGGTAAGACATTCCAAATACTGTCCAAGAGCCAAAGACTTTGGTGTTAGTCTAATTTAAGCAGTATGTTGGGGAGAGCTCGCCGCGCTTTGATCATGTGGAGATCGTTTGGTACAAATTGAACTAACCCCAGCTCTGTTTCTGGTGGATCACAACCATGGATTTGTTGAATTAAACGCTTCGTTGAATGCAGTCTGCACATGAAAAGAAAGTTGCTCTTAGGAATCCAATAGCAGGGTTTTCACCTAGCCAGCAGGTCCGCTTCTTTATTACTTTTAAACTCAATCCACGCCGGGTCCGTGCCGCTTTAACGAGACGCGGGCCGTGGCCTGGAGGAGATCATGTTCTAGAGGGGAGATGGACAGAAATCACCTGGACTATGTAATAGAGAACATATTGCACAGAAACCCCTAAGCATGGACTATGATGGATCAGACTGTACATGTATACATTCTCGATCCTCGGTACATTTTTTTTAACCTTTTCAAGGGTCCTCTGACCTTAAGCTACAAACCTGCACACTCACTTACTCACAGCTGTGCTGCTATCTAGCATGCACTCTTCTATCCTCTCTTTGCATATTTCTCTCTCCCACTCCCACTTTTTTTCTGTGAGTCAAAGCACTAAAAACTCATAATGATTGACAACAGCCTTTTGTGTGTGGAGAAGAGCAGAAACATTTTGGTGAGACTGGAATCTTTTTCTCATATGGCGTTTTCCCACCGGATAGTACTTGTACTTTTTAGGGGAAAAGTACACTTCTAAGCGGTTCTAAGAACTACTCTCCCCCAAAACCTTTTTTCCATTTGCATTCCCACCGGCCAAGTGACCACAGGGACTGGTAGGAGGGGTAAGGGAGTGACGCAAGCACCGCAACGGTCTTTATAACATCGTCACTAGACCTAGCGCCACATACAACAACAAAGCAGCATGATGGAGGAGACCATCAGAATGTTCCTGTTGTGTCTTGCTCCTCATAACGGAGTTTAAAGACTAGGCTGGAGTACATAACAGAGAAACACAGACAATAAATAAAAACTTTTTTTTTCCATTTGCATTTGCACTGGCCAAGTGACCACAGGGACTGGTAGGAGTGGTAAGGCAGTGATGCAAGCACAGCAACAGTCTTAATTAAAATCAGAAGAGAAATATGCCAAACTATATAAATCTAATGTCTAAATCTATGTCATAATTTAAACAAGTCTCCCGAAGAGAAACGTGTGTGTGTGTGTGTGTGTGTGTGTGTGTGTGTGTGTGTGTGTGTGTGTGTGTGTGTGTGTGTGTGTGTGCGTGCGTGCGTGTGTGCGTGTGTGCGTGTGTGTGTGTGTGTGTGTGTGTGTGATGGCGGACCAGGCGCTTGTGGAGTTTAACGTCAAAAAGGCAGTTAACCACACGTTCCCATTAATCTTATGATGGACATGTGTTGTGATATTTAAACAAACAATCCCTCAACGGCGAAATAAAAGCCTCTTATTTACGAGACCGCGGTCTGAGAGTCCGCTAGTTTACAGCAGGGCGTCCCAGGATGACAGGCCGGCCGGCGCGCAAGCGATCCCCGGCCGCCACCAGCTGGCAGTCCCTTCACTTTATGGAGCTTCTCAACTCTGAAAACTTTGAAGCAAATTGTCAACTCGGCAACCATTTTCGGAAGACTGCCTATATTCGAAATCTAAACAGTTAATTTATCGCCTAAAATGTTGTCAGAAGTGACTTTAATGATGAATAAGATGGTGAAAATCTGTCTGTCTTCTGTCTTCAAGTACAGACAGTGCACTGCAAGATCTGGGTTGGCAGTGGGCGTGACTTATAATTTCGACCAATCAAGTAGACCTAGGAAAAGGGAAAAGACCCTGCTCTGAAGTAGGAGCTAAAAAAGTCCCATAATACGGCCAGAGGAACTAAAAAATCCCCAAATTTGTCTGGTGGGAACACGGCAAAAAAAGTGTTCTAGGAACGTTTTAGTTCTAGGAACTGCAAAAGTCCCTCCGGTGGGAAAACGCCTATAGTGATAGTTTCACCACAGCACCCTGCTGTGTTCATGGGGGTCCACCGTCACACGTTGAGGGCAGAGGGGCTGCTTATCTGTGCTATTGATTTTCTCATTGGCGCCGCTCCTCGTTTTTGGTAAATGAAAACATGCTGTGTGCAGGAAAGGAGACTTTTCTCATTGAGATATCTGCATGTCCTGAAATGTGCTGGTAGACAGAAAAAAAAACTAATTTGGTTGCTCTTACAACGTGGTGAAGTGCTGGAAATGCTCACCTGCCTCTGTGTCCTACATAGCAAATTATCAATCACTCACAAGAAACTAACTTTTTGTTGTGACAGTTATGTGAAAGATAAATGTAACGATCAAATATGACTGTGAGCTTATTTGTCCTGAAAGGGGGAAGGTAGAGGTGTAATAGGGGGATTCATGCCCCCGGTGCACATGTGCAGGCCTCTCCTGGCATCAGGTAGGAGCTGATTGATCGCACTTCAAAGGCAGGAAGTACTGGATAATTAAAGCTGCAGTATAAATAAATAGCATACACTATACACTGGATCGTATGCTTGATAACAAATGGGGGCTGTACTTGCGTTCACGCTGGCTTTTGCTTTGTCCTGAGAATCACAAATTTACATGCCCTTGTAGTTGAGAATAAAGTAATCTGCAGACGGATGGACAAACCTGTCAATAATTAAGGCCGCTCTTTTTTAAGTCGCAGTGGGCTCACAGTGTACATGAGTTTAATTTCAGGACAATAAGCAAATACAGTAATACAATAATAATGAGTTTATCAGTTGATATACCTAAAATACTGTATGGCTGAACAGGTCTATAAAGGTAATATACCATATATATTTATTTTTGTTGTTTCTTACATCTCTTTCTAAACCACTGATTTATTTCCTAATCTAGTATTAGATTATTTATTTTTACACAAATGATGTCACTATTGACTTAATTTAGTTTAAACGTATGAACTCATTCAGCATCAGTTACTGTTACAGCAACTGTATAGTAGCCCATAGCAAGTAAAACAAATTCTAATGAAAAAAGACAAAGCAAAGTTAAATAACAAATCCGGTGCAAAATGAACCTAGGGGTTAATAACACATGTGTACCGAGTCGACCGTTCTCTGGGATATGTTTTCATGCTAATCGAATGTGACCAGTTTTATCGCACCGTCAGGAAAAAAAGTAAAAAAATAAATATTTCTATAGCACCACACTTCCATGGTAGCATAATGAGGGTCCCTACATGTAAACCGAAGCATTGAGAACTTTGTAAGTACAGATAGTTTATTAAAAAGATAGTTTATAAAGACTGTACCGTTTACGTATACAGGCAGGCGCCATCTTGGGAAAACAGTCACGATCAGTCGAACGCCGTGTAACCAGTAACATAGCTCAAGCACGGTGTTTTTTACTTTATCTGTACCCCGACGACTAGTGTTATAAGCTAAATGGTGGTTTGCGCTAAAACTGGTCACATTCGCATGAAAACAAACCTTTAAACCTTGCAAAAATGCAGGAAAAAAACAATTAGACAAAGTACAAATGAACAGGCTTGTGCAATGTGTAACCAAATTACTTAAATAATAATGAATCATTTAACTTTTTCAAGCAACTATGAATAATTGACCCATAAGTAACAAACATTTTTCTGCACCTGTTATGTAAGAAATAATTCTATGTAACTAAGCAGTGCTGTTGATTACACCAATTGAGAGAAGCTTGCAAAATAAAAACACAACAAATAAACTGAAAGGCTGACTGAAGACATTTTTAAACAAAGCTCCCCAGAATACATTTTCACGGCAGCCACCAAAAAAGACCTATTTGAAAGTGCTTTGGCTTGTTTTTTTTGTATCACAATCATGGTTTCAAAGATTCCCTCTAAAAGCTGTGTTAATTGAAGGGTATAGTGGCCCTGACGCTCAGTAGACACAAAACCTAGCCAAAAACATGCAGGGCCACTGTAGCATTTAAAATCACAATGCCGTTGGTGCAAGAAAGGCAGTACATTGGCTACATGAGGGATAGATGTGGAGAGACAAGGAGACAAATCTCCCACTTATGGTTGGTATATACAAGTGCTGCCTTTTGGAGCCGCACAAACAACACTGCACCACAAACAATAGTGTAGTCCGCCACCATTCACTATAGATTGTCAACCTAACTGCCCTGTGGCTAACGGCCACAGCCTGCCTCCAATACAAGCGTCATGTGGTTGGCTAGGCCGCAGGCACCATGTGAGTATGACCGTAAAGCCAAACCATAAGTTACTTGAGAGTAAGGTCATGCAGGATGGTTAGACAAATGGCCGGTAATGAAGAGGCTGTTGTTTCCTGTACCACTGAACATGGGTTCCAACCTGCGTCAAAGACTGGTATTTATAAAAGCTTACATTGACTAGCAACAATATGATATAACACATCAGGTAGTCATTTGTGATACTGTCCTTATTAGTGTTGTCGATACCAAAATTATGACTTTGATATGATACCTGCTTAAATTTCTCAATACTGATGCTGAAACGATAACACAGCAAAATTCTAAATTTGTGGAATGCCATTTAAGTCAATATTATAAATAGATAAATGAGTATGCCTATGAAATAAATAATATGGCTATTAAATAAATCTTGAAATAAACAAATGAGGTCACATATTTAAATGATGCAATATAGTTCAATAAATAAAACATGTTTTTGTTTTTTTAAAAGGACTTTTTTTCAAAGGACTACTTTCATTCATTTCAGGGGACTTTTATTTCCTAATGCCACATTTATTTCACAGCTTTTATTATTTCCATCTGTTATAAATGGGGCGTGGTTATCTCACAGATTCAGACCAAAGCAAATGGACAAGAATTAGATACTAGTTTGCTAGAGCACCCCATGGTGCCTCTACCTCACTCCCGCCACTAAAAAGTATAAGGGTTGCTGAAACAGCTGAGGGTTGGTGCGATCCAGAATCAGACGGGCGGAGGGACCACAAACTACAGCAGCTATATTTCCCAGAGACAGACTTAAGTTCTCTTTATACATCAATGACGGAAGCAGAGCACTGTACACAAATCATAGGAAATATGTCTCTTATTCAAACACTGTCATTTTTAAAGTACCGGTACTAAAGAAATTGTGCATAGTACCATTTTTAACGACTTATTGCAATGCCTGTCTAGTATCAGTATACCATGCGACACTTGTCCTTATGAGTTCAAAGTGTGCATCTCCTTGGTAACCAGAGGTGTCAAGTAACGAAGTACAAATACTTTGTTACATTACTTAAGTAGACATTTTGGGTATCTATATTTTACTGGAGTAATTATTTTAAAGCAGACTTTTTACTTCTACTCCTTACATTTTCACGCAATTATCTGTACTTTCTACTCCATACATTTTTAAAATAGCCCTGTTACTCCTATTTCAGTTTGGCTTGTTTTCATTCTGGCTTGTCATCGTTCAAAAAAACACACACAAAAAAACAACCTAGACAGATAAATCGCGCCATCCGGATAGAGTGAATTTGATTGTGGTTGGATGAGAAGTATAAACATATACCATTCCGACACCCTATTGGTTTGTACGCGATCCATCGCACCTGCACGAGACAAATCACATCACACTCCAGCAAGGAAATAGCAGACGTATGTAGCCTAGTACGAAGATGTCCGTGGCAGAGATTCAAGAGAACTCGAGCAAAATGTCCCAACCCAGCACCAGCGAAGAGGTTGGTAGCCAGGAAGACCAGCCAACCCTTCTCGCCGTACCTGGAAGAATTTTTCGAAATGGTTGAATGCAAAAAAAACTCCTTTCAAATGCGCTTCAAGCTCTGCGCACCCAAGTACCACGAGCTAATTGTTTCCAAAACTCGCCGTCTAATTTGAAAAAGCATATTGATATTATTTTTTTCCCCTTACATTACTTTTACTTTTATACTTTAAGTAGTTTTGAAACCAGTACTTTTACACTTTTACTTGAGTAAAAAACTTGAGTTGATACTTCAACTTCTAAAGAAGTCTTTTTAAAACCTAGTATCTATACTTCTACCTGAGTAATGAATGTGAATACTTTTGACACCTCTGAAGGTAACACATGACTGAACCTTGTGAAGCCTTTACTCACTGTATATTTGAGATTTTGCTTAAAAGCCCACACCATTTTAACACATACTGTTTGTGTATCATCAGCTGGTGTCTTGCTGGTGCAATCATTATCTGGTTTTAACAGACTCTTAACCCTGATTTGCCAGGCACAGGACTAAATCCAGTAATATTGATAACACAGACTAATTTATTTGTCTTCCCATATGATCCCCATAAGTTGAATGAAAAATACTACATCAGTGTTTCATTTAATTTTACATTGAATTTAATTTCAGTTTAAGGCCTGAGAAAGACAAGTAGAATTGAAGCTGAGACTGATGAGAGGAATGGACCTGAAGGAGTACAGTCCAGGAGACCAGGTCTGGGGTTTCAGGTTGGGGCTCTAACCAAGGTCCTGGGACTCCAGGTAGGGGCTATAAGGTCTAGTGGCTGCAGCTGGGCTGTGTGGTGAAAGTAGTGGGCTGGCCTTAATGGATTTGTGATGATGTATCTCTGAATTCTTGTCTAAGACCCCTGACTGGGAGTGGGCTCAGGATGCTTATCTCTGCGGACATCTTGGCCCAGCTTCAGGGTCTGGGATCTTGTTTCACCTGCCCATGGGAGAAATTCACCAGGACTGGAGTAACTGGGGATTAGTAGGGATGACCCTGAGAGCAGCATAGCAACATTTGAGACCACTAAAGAGAGAAAAGTTGTTTGACCTTGAGGCATGGACAAGGTGAAAACTAAGAGAGATTATTAGATTAGTTGAAGTGAAACATAACACCTAGATGTATCCATGCTAAAAGGGGTATGATTTGGTTCTAAATAGTATAATGGCAAGAACCTGAGGAGACAAGTACTTAAAACAATTATTGGGTCATCTTGCCTGTGAGAATTTTAAAGCACACAAAAAACATACACTGCTCAATTCAGGCTGTTTTCATGAACCATACGTACATATAGCTATGAAAAGTTAAGCACTGTAATTCATAAGCACTTTCATCCACTTTTTTTGCTGTATGCACCACCATGATCTTTTTTCTAAACTTAACCAGTTGTTTTGGTGCCTAACTTTAACTGTCGTTGCTGTATGATGCACACTTTTTGGCGCCTAAACTTAACTGTAATGTCCGCTGAAACGACCTTTTATCGGGTAAACTGAATTACCAAATACCACTGATACGATGGAGCTCTTAGCTGTTGTCACGGAGCTCTGTAGCGGCTAAACACATCTACCAACTGCCACTTACAACCAAGCTGTGACGGAGGTATGTAGCCGGCGGCACAGAGGTCTGTAGCCGATGGCAAACTTCTAGCAACTGCCGGTGTCACGTGACCAGCCTGCGGTCGCTTAGTTTCGTAGGATATCATACTTATTGGTGTGCATTTTCATACTTTCTCATACAGACCTGTTCATGAGAACACGTTACACATACAATTACACCACAAACCACTTGGCCTCTACAAACATTGCAATGTGTGTTTACAAAGCTCACCAAAGTAACAAAGTGCATCATGTGTTACCCAAGCCCTGACTAAGTGAGTCATCCAGGTTACATGAGTGAGAAGTTGCCCTGGAGCAAACCAGTGACACTAGTTGAGACCAGTCAAGGCCACAGCCTAGCTTCTCTCATGACTGGCCAACATGTCTTCAGGCTTTAGCCTAGCAGACAGATTACAACAACGCTCCCAACAACAAAGACCGGCGCCTATGCCCCCTGTGCCTCTACCCTCTCCAAAATCTTGTAACCAGAGAGCTCCTAAAGGACTCGTCACCTTGTCTCTAGGCTGGAGCACCAGAGCAAGGAAAGCCGCCACTTCAATCATCTAAGGGTCATGGGTCATGCAGGTCAAATACCTCGGCTGAGCTCGCCAACCCTCATGTCATAGTGACAGGCAGTGGTCAGTGTCATGGGCTGGACCCTGAATACACCCAACCCACTTCCTGTTGAGACCCCAGGGAGTGGGCTTACATTGGGATATCAATACCACGGTTCAGTGATGACGCTATTGAAAAGCTCAATACAAAGACTCTCTGAGTGATATGTCAATTATTGAGCTGTGTTAAAAAGTTATACTTCACTTATCATCACTCTCTTTCTCTCTCCTCTTAATATACCTGCCTTATTTTACTGTTGTGTGAATCCACATTTTTTATGGTGCACCTTTACATTCATTCAGGTCAAAGAGAGAAGAGTGATAGGTGGAGAGCCAGAATGAGCTAAATAAATTGAAGTCACAGTGAAAAAAAGTAATTTAACTCTAATGTGCATAGTCGAAAAAAAGTAGTGAATGGGCCCAGTTTGTAAGGCTGTGTTAACAAGATAATCTAAAAGTCGGGAGGGTGTTTCTTTAACAAGGGTGTTTTTATGATCTCTGTTACAATAAAATGAACAGGTAAAACACTGAGTGATTAAAGATAATGAAGAACAGATATGGCTGACACCGTCTTCGGGATCCCTAATGAAAGATTACCCTGCACTTTGAAGAGTTTTACTGCCTCTGTAAATCAAGACTAAATACTTTTTATTTGAGGAGGTATTAAGGGTGCAGTGGCTGTACTATGTGCTAGCCTGTTTACGATTAACCAGGGGGCGGGAAGGAGCATTGGGGATTTCATTGGGGATTTATAAGGGAGCCCCTGTATGCCCTGGAATTCCAACACATGAGGAGTAGCCCCTGCAAGCATGTTGTGCGAACGTGTATGTCTTTTGTGCAACAACATTGTGACATGACAAAGTCTGAGTGAAAGCAGATCATGGTGAACCTGTGTGTAAGTCCGTCAATACCCCTGACATCCCAGCTCTGAGCCCTGGGATAAAGAACAAAAGAACAGAAACAGGTAGTAATGTGCTAACAGCTAGCCTGTTATTTGTCTGCCTGTCCTAGCTGTTTTCTTTGGTTTTTGACCACCATATGTCTTTCACCACTTGTGTAGCTGTAGATGACTCATGTTAAAAATTAAGGCAAAAAAACTTCCTCTTTACTACATGTTTTTCCCAGGGACACCAAGAATCAATCACAGAGCATTCCAGCACTGTGTCAGATCAGTTGTGGTCTTGACTAAGGTTCTTTTTTTGCTGAAGGCTGTTGACCTTACTTCCCTGGCTGACAGGAACCAGAGCTGGGAACCAGTAACCAGGGTCAGAAGCGTTACTACAGGCTCAGGAAGGCCTTCAAAAGGTGGTGGATCTCCCCGATGATAAAAACACATTCACACTGAAGACCACGTCCTTTAAATGTCAACTATGAGCGGACTACAACAGTGTTATAAATCACAGAGCAAGTGGGGTAAGATAGGAATTCTGATCTAAAATGGAATGAGCAAAAACATTAGTGTGTTTTTTAGGTCTCAAGTCCTTTCAAAAGCAGAGGCCAGTCAGTATGGGCTGAGGTCATATGCTATACCCCTGTAAAAATACTGCAGAGCGAGTGGTTTCAATTTGCTCAAGTGATTAAGTTCACGCCAGCCCCCAGTGCACTGGCAAGGGTCATTTGTGCTTGGCCGAGTTACTGATGAAGGTAGGGAGGAGTGATGCTAACCGTGAGCATTGGTACTGACATGGCATTAGGGAGGCATAACAGGACTCTGAATCATGGGGTGTCCTACAAGGTCTAGTTGAGGTTACTAGAAAGCTATACGAATTTTTGTCTTTATCTATCCAGCAAGCTCTTTGTTCAAAATGTTCAAACCCATATCCAGGCTTGTATCATTATGGTAGCCTTTAGAATTTAAAGCTACATTGTGTAAGAATTTCTCCCATCTAGCGGTGAAATTGTATATGACAACCAACTGAATATTATTTTCTAGCCCCCCCCCCCCATTCCGAGTGCGTTATAACTCCTACGGTGGCCGAACCCGAAATTAGCGACAACCGTCCGTGAGTGTCCCTTCCAGTGTAATAATAGTTTGACGTTATTTTGGTACCATTTCATTGCTAACATCAGCTATCACGTTCCCAAACATATGCAAGCTAATGTTAGTAAAGTATCAGTGCTATCGTTATTCTGTATATTGTATGAGATTAATAGTGTAAGGCGATGTTTACAGCGTAGGAGAGAAGCAACGGAGGTTTGTGTTTTTAATATATTTCTCTGAGCAGCATGAACAATGTCAATGAAACTGAAATGATCTCTTAGTGTCTTCATCGTTCACACGCAGCTGTTCTAGTAGCCAGTCTGTGTTACAACTCCATGACGTGAGTTGTCTGCCAGGGAAATCACGGCACATATGATTACGTTTATGTTACAAGGTAGATAATCCTTTTTCATCATTGACGCGAGGAAAAGTATCCTAGACGTCGTTCTAGCGTTATACACAACCATGTTATATTTAGCCAAGCAAGTAGCAACTATAAAACTTTTACACAAATAAGCAGAATTACCTGTTGAGAAGAAAGCAGGCAACTTCGGCATCCCTTTTAAAATCCTTGCTCCTCATCAGCTCTTTCCATCTTGGAAAAGCCACAACAATATTAACTTTGGTCTTGTTGCTTTGCCTGTCACGTTGTCATTTTAATTTCCTCTGCGATTCCGTTGCATGTCCTCGATAATAGACGCAACAGGCTTTCAAATCTGCCGGCGGTGAGTCGCAAGTAATCTTCTCCCCCCTCCCTCCCTGGCATACGTCACAGTCAGTGCCACTGAGTGAAAAGCGCAAAATGTGGAGCAGTATAGCCTGTATGTCCCTTACAGACTACCGTATTTCAAGATGGCGCATGGCTATGGAGCATCTACCCCAGTTCATGTAAGCGCAAATGTAAAATTTCAAGCCAATAGGAATACTTGGAATTGATGGTGGTGGTCAATATTCATAAAAAAGGACAAGTTTGTGAAGGGCAATACAGATTTTGATAATAAACAACTACAAATGTTACACAATGGGGCTTTAGATTGTTCACTGTAACAGCTAAAGGAACTTTACATTAACGATAGCAATTTACTTAGCAGTAAAGATGCATTCCCCTTTAAATTGGGCATGAGTTGACTTATAAACTGTTTGTATTTGCTCTGAGGAGAATCTGTTGGAATTTCACAAGGCTCTGTAATGTGGACCTGACAGCATCTGCCACTAACAATTCAACTGTGTAGACAATTGACAGTGTTATAGTCATTTTGCAAAAGGGATAGCTGTGCACTGTTTGGGGGTTGGCAGTGTAACTCCAGATGTGAGCTGTGCACCTCAGCATCAATAATAAAAAAGTCTCCCTAATCTTAACTCTTCTCTCAGTTGCATCAAACCTTATAGTGAACAACAACGCTGTGTCTCAGGTAGCTAAATTATTGATATAACCGCAATTTAAAATCTCCCCACTGCAATTTTTCGCAATGTTTCCCTTCTCAGCTGCAGCTCCTATTGTTGATTTATTTATTTATGTATTTGTTTTCACTCTGTGCTTGGGTGTTTTCCTTTTTTTCTGGAGGGGGAGGGTGTTTTTCTCAATTTTTCACCTTTCACATCTTGTGGAATTCAGCGCTCTCCTTTCCTCCCTGTGATATGGAGTACGGCGCTTCAGAAACAACTGTCAGTATCAAATCAAAAATGGGTGGAGTGGGTGTAATATTGAACTACTGAACAGAAGCCGAGACTTGAGCGATGGATATGGCACCCGATTTTCCTCCCCTCCACTTCTTCCTTTGCCTTTGTCAGCTCCAGGGGTTTCTCTCTGTAGTCTGAACAATGCGTGGGTGATGTCGGCACTCGGAAGGAGATGTTCTGTACAGCGATTTAGTACAAATGCATCCCATAATGATCATGTTTTGTTACCTTTTTGCACCTCCAGCACCGGCTCCACTCCTCTGGAAATCTGAGCGCCGTAAACAGCTACAGAGGCTGCTCCCTTTTAGCCAAGTATTTACTACTGCTGCGTTGCTCTCCTATCATATTGATGGAGGATTCTCTTCATCTCTCTGTAGCGCTCCACAGCCAGCAGGTGTGTTCAGGGAGTGTAGTAAACACAATACAGGAACTCGTACGAACACAACTGAGTTGTGGACGCATACACATTCACACACACATAACCTGCACTACACTATAGGCTACACTGCCTACATGCTTGCATATGTGCACATCAACAAATGTGAATGTAGACTCTTGCATCAGCTGACACACACACACACACACACACACACACACACACACACACACACACACACACACACACACACACACACACACACACACACACACACACACACATTCTGTCTAGGTAAGCTCCCACAGCTATTCACTAGACACAGTAAATATCTGCAAGTAATGTAGGTGAACATTTTTTTGTCTGTGACACCCAAACATGTTCAGCCGTTCCACGGTGTGGGCACTTAAAACAATCTCCTGTCATGTCATACCAAAGGCCCCTTAGCTTTACAATAACAGAGCAGGTTGACAAAATGAAAACTCATTCCTCCCTCATTTACGCGTCATTTCAGCCCTGACCCTGGCTGTAAAAGATCAAAGAGCTTTTGAGGCCTGCTCTTATTTCAGGCTGCTTTAGAAGGACAGCTGAGGACTTTGGCAGTTCAACATGAGCTGCGACGGGATTTTTTTAGACCCCTATCCACTGAAAACCCTGCTTCATGTATCCAAAGCACAGGCGTTGTTATGGGTTAGAGTAATGGTTATAGGAACACAGATGGTTATCTGCAGTGACAGTGACTCTGATTCTCTGCAACTCAAGGCCATAAATTTTAGGCAAATTATGAGTTATCATGCTTTTACCAAGCAATAAAGTTGAGGGGAATTAGGCGATTATTCAAACATGATCATAACATTTTTAAATCATAATGGTTACATCATTTTCCCTGTGTCAGATTCATACCCCACCCCGCTGGCTATAACCATGGTAACAGAAGAAGCCCCAGGGATGGTGAATCAATAGCAATGTGCCAATCTTTATCTGAGCAACCCCCACTCCCCATCCTTGTGTAGCGCTGTCACTTTAGATCTAATGATCTAACCTATGAAGCATTGATGAGCAGTCAGCTAGTGCGTCACTCTTCATTCATTCACTCACACACACACACACACACACACACACACACACACACACACACACACACACACACACACACACACACACACACACACCACATACAGGCCTTCTTTGATGAAACAATAACAATTGAATTACTGCTGTCATGTCAGTGATGTTAGTTTGTGTTGCATCTTCAGTGAATATATAATTATGACGAAATTATGGGGCATGTGAAAAGCTGAGTAGAGGGAACTAAGGTCAGCCATTTTGGTTGGGGAGACCACTGTGCTGACCATAATACAAATGGATCAGTATTGACCAGTGCCACTGACCTCAGAGACCTCTGCTCTCTAGCCAATCAGCACCAGGCCTTAGGGGCGATTATGACATTTACTCAAACAGATTATAATTTCAAATGACTGTTTAAAAAAATCCCCTGGTGGAGCAGACAGAGGAGAGCGTTGGTTAGAAGGGAGAGAAAGCGGTCAATATGAATAGACTTGAAATAATCAATAGGAAATGGACACACAACAGAGGCCCTGCAGGCTGCAGATCAATAAGCTGTGTTAAGTGGCGGTGATGCCCTCCATTGATGAGCAAATGGCTGTACAGGCTGTCCTTGCTCCCTCTCCCTCCTTCTCCCTCTCTCTCTCTCCAGTGGGTCAAACAGCGGGGCCAGGTGGTTAACCACATGTCGCCTCCAGACATTGCACACCAGGGCTCAGTCTCCCATACGCCGAAACTGGTCAGCTGGTCTGCTCTCTGCCCTGCCCTCCACCCTCAAAAAGCTCCCCTGCTCCCTCTGCAAAGCTGAGGGGCATTGTGGGAGGTCAAAAGTCTTGCTCCTGCATGTAATTGAACAGCTACAAATTTTCCAACCCCATCCACCATTAAATACATACATCTACTTTACCAAAGGGAATTATCTCCTTTCTGTGGTCGATTCGATTCAGCGGGTTAGGGTTTGAGTCCAACCTACTGCCACTTGCTGCATGTCTTCCACCTGTCTCTCCCCCCTTTCCTGTCTACAGATACCATGTCTATTAAAGGCTCAAATGCCCCCCCACCCCACCCCAAAAAAAAAAGCAGCAAGATGGCTGCTTGAGTGTGTGCTGTACTGAGGTGCAAGAAAAAGTTAAAGAACTTCATGGCTCCTGGCAGAGTCACAAAAAGATCAAATGAAAGACAAACTTAAGTCATACCTATTGGATACACCACATTATAAGTCCTGTCTGTCTCTCATTGGAATAGTCTCTGTTGTTTAAAAACAACGCCTGTTGTGCTGTCCTATTCTGGGCCATCCATTCCTGCATAAATCAAAGCTATGCTGTACGCCAACATGTGTATACAGAGTGAAGAGAGCCCTGCAAGGCAATGGGAGAGGGAAGCTTGTGTCTCTCTCTCCAGTGTTGTGTTCATCATTTCCTCACCAGTACTCCATCTTATTACTTCTGCCATATGATACGCGCCTCAGATCGCACGACCCATGAATAATATACGACCAAGCCACCTCAGCACAGATGAAAGCGCACGCAGTGCACTGTGGGTTGGATACAGTGGGCTGAGATGTGGAGGTAGTGAGGAGGAGAAGCAGGATGATGAGGAGGAAGAGAGTATATACAGATAGCATGCAAAGGCCTGTGATTTTCAGTCCTCTGTGTGTATGTGTGTGTTTCAGTCCTTCCTCCAGCTGCAACAGGGGTGACAGCCCACATCAGTGTCAGCTCGAGGTAGCAGCCAGTGGCACCTGAAAACAGCAAAGAAGGGGGAAGAATGAGAGAATAGGGAGGGAAAGGGAACATTGAAACAGTAGCACACATAACACACACTCCCAACGCATACACACACAGGGGGAAGCATTCCTCTCAGGAGAACTGATCAGTGCGAGGCAGTTTGCCCGTCTGCGCTCTGCAGGGACATGGCATTTCTTCCTCTGAGCGTCGGGTAGAAAAAACAAACACTACTTTTGATCATGAGGCCCTACTCCTCATCATGGAGCTTTTGGAGAAAAGACACAGATTCACCCTGTCTGGTGCTTGACTAAACGCACATTGGTGATAACACACACTGTGAGACACACTGACAGACACTCTAAATGCAGACAAACACACACACACACATACACACACACACACACACACACACACACAAGGGCGTATGCGCAGAGGTGTATACCACAGCAGAGCCAGGGATTAGGTGTAAAAGTGATCCCGGATACTACTTTCAGCAACACCCACTAAAAAAACATTGTTCCCACAAGCCTCAAGTTGTCCATTGAAGAGCAAGACTCTTACGTCACACCAACAGCTGTTAAATGATATGAGCTTACACTTAATTTTTTATAGTCACACTGCATATGTTTCACATACAACAGTGATGCGTGCAGTGTTGGGTTCCCATTGTGAATTGCAAGTATTGTGTCACTGTAAAGAAAAGAAAAAACCCATTCAGCTGCAAATCCTACCAGGAGCCAGCGAGCGGGCGACAAAAGGATTGTCGTGGCGAGCAGGCTAGCACCGACATTGTGCTCTTGTCGATGTAAGGAGAAGACAATAGGGAAGAGCGTTTTGGGAGCTTGACCCGGGCTACCTTCACTTCACCTCAGGTAGACAAGGTTAAGATGGATGGCCCTAATTAACAGAAAAGGCCTCTCTTCTTCACAATAGCATCAGGTTTATTTTACAGGAACTTTAACGGGGCCTTTTGTGGGGAGGTAATTATAGGGTAAAGTGATTAGAGCTCCCTGAAGGCATGGAGGTGACAGACAGACTCGGTGGAGTAACCCAAGTAACCTTTCAATATGACATCTCTTCCCATTGTCATTCATACTGCACACTAATTTCAACCATGCAGCATGCATTTAAGCTCTAACTCTCTCTCTCTCTCTCTCTCTCTCTCTCTCTCTCTCTCTCTTTCTCTCTCTCTCTCTCACACTGTCATTTCACTATGTATGAGAACAATGCTCATATTGCCATATGTGGCTCCGACTCATTCCAAACAAAAGGTTATTAAGATCAGTTTTCCAATGAGGAGGGGGTCATGTTGGCATAAGGGCAGATACGGCTGACTTTCCTCCACAACAATTGCTGCAGACTTTCCTCCACAACAATTGCTGCAGACTGATCTAGCAAATCTTTGGAGCCGAGGGCTGGATGCAGAGCAGATGATGTGCCTTGTCCCGACCGTTTAACATGGCTGGTTATGCCAAGTATACGAGACCTGCCCACGTGAGACTTTCGGAAGAGGAAATGTGTGTTGGACATAGCAAAGAATGCACTAATCTGCTGTTTATTAAGTGTGGGGTAATTTGAGATTGGCAATTAAACGGAGATTTGAGCGTGATACAGCCGCTCCATAGGCACAGTCACATGGCACTGTGGCTTGTCTCGTTTCAGCATATGGGCCTTGCTAAATGTGTGAAAGACTGCGAGTAGCGTGTGCACTGTCAAGCTTGCCAATCAAGGACCCAGTCTGTAACAGTGAGCTGTTTAACAAGGATCTCATGTCCCTGATATTTCTGATATTTCTGTGCAGCGAGCAGGAGACTTGATCATATCTTTGCAGAGGAAGAAAAAAAGATGTAGGAGCAAGAGCTCGGAGACGTGCCAACACCAGCTCTTGTCATTCAAGAGGGCTGAGTTTTGGATTTGGGGTTAGGGAAACAAGATAATGTTCACTTAAAAAGTCACAGAGTCATGTTTCAAATGCCTGCACCCTCTCCTCTGTGCCTCCTGTGATTGTGCAGAGAGCTTGCCTCTCCCACATTTATCTCTAACCTTTTTGTGTGCTTCACTTAATTAGCAATTGTGTTATGGGTGTATGCATATTATTGGTGTGTATCTGTGTCTGTGTGTATACAGACAGTGATCTCTTTGGCAAGCCTGTTTGAGTGTGCTTGAGAACCATTGCCACATACTTAGATATCACTACCAAAGCTATTTGGAGAAGCAATTAAAATCTGTTTAGCTGGCTGCATGCATGAACGCACCCACCCATACCAGGCTGTCTGAGGAGTCAGGAAAGTCAGAACCCCAGTCTCCATTGCAAAAAGCTACATGGGTCAGTGTCAGACTTAAGGTTAGATAGGCAATGCATGATTTCAAAAGTAGTTGATAAAGTCCCATTTTGGAATGTATAAGTCCTGTTATTATGACCAATAGCAAGGCAGTCTGCCATAACAGCACTTTTGCTTCTGCTCAGCAACATGAGAAGTCTGAATACTTTATATTGCTAAACATAGATACAGTTTATGTAATAAAAATTTTATAAAAATTGTATCTTTACTTTCCCAATGTGATGTAAATAAAAAAATGTTGTTGTGATATTCAGCCTTGACCCTGGGATATAAACTAAAGTGGAAAATGCTGATTAATCTTTTATGTGATTGCTTTTAATGATTGAAATTTTTGTTTATACCTACCAGGGTGAGAATAGGTCACCATTAATTTTGTATTGTTCATTAAGTGCCATTTGCCCAGAAGTCGCGATTTTATATTCTGTAAATAAGGACCATCATCCTTATGTGTACATCAAACCTCTAAGCATACGAGGAAGGTCATAGGTTCCTTACATTGTATGTACAAGTATTACATAAGGTTTTGGCTTCCTTTATTCTTAGATCTACTATCACTGCCAACTACTTACAATTTTCTGAAAAAGAAGAAATTGATCATATTTCATAGATGAATAGGTAAACATTCTGTGGACAGTGACTGACACAATGATGTAATGTTTTGGATACAACTCGTCATGCTGGCCATATCACACATCATTACAGGACAGTGTTCAAGTCACCAGAGGATCTGCTTTACACTCTCTGCACTCAGTTGTCTGTAACATGAGTTATATGGGCCCATTATAACATGTAGTGGCCCTTGTTGATTCTGACCCTGTGTGTAGCAGTGAGTTCATACTCAGCTAAGTGTGTCAACCACACACAGGCATGCCTCTGTGTCTTATCAAATCCCAACCAAAAGCCATTTTAAGACGCTCATATAAATCACTTAAAGGCTAATAGAGGTGTGCTTTACTGCGGGCATTGGACAGGGCCTCTTTTGTCAACTAACGTTCTTTTGATAGTTTTGCCAATCGCAGCTAACAATGCATCTGATAAGATAAGCTGTGGCAGGCCTCTCTCTTGGTGCAATAGATTTCATAGGAACCCTCCTAGTCGTGTCAATACTCCTTTGTAAGGAGTGTGTCCGAGTCAACACATCTGAGCACCAGCATCAGAGGCCAACAAACTCATCTCGGGTCGACATGTTCACCCCGGTTGGTGTGTGTGTTTGTGTGAGGGTGGGAGCAACACAGAACAACAGACCAAGCTTTGTGCCTGCTGTACTAGCTTCCCTAATAACGGCCCTCTCGACAAGCTTGCTTGACAGCTGGGTGGGACTTTGAAGAATTCATAATGAAGCAATGCATCAGATTAGCGCAGGAGCGGCTGCCTTTGAAGAAACAGCTCAGGTTGTGAGGTCCTAATTAGGAATGGCCTATTTTAGATTGAACACATGCTAAGGAAAGAGTGTTTTGTGTGTGTATGCTTATCATCATGTGTGCATACAAGAAGGCTGTCTGTGTGAATTTCTGTGTGATAGTGTAAGTGTGTGACATGCCTGTCTGAATACATTTTGTATGTGTGCATGCTTATGTACATGTGCGTGCACGTGCCGATGTAGAAAGTTTTTGATTTTATTTGTCTGTGAGCTGTAAGGCAGGACTTCTTTAGCGCCCCCTTTGGGCGACTAGGTCAGAGTTCAGTGGTAGGGTTTGTTTGTGTGTGTGTGTGTGTGTGTGTGTGTGTGTGTGTGTGTGTGTGTGTGTGTGTGTGTGTGTGTGCGCGCGCGCGCGTGCATGTGCATGTGTAAAACAGAAGAAAAAAAAACACATGTGCATGTGTAAAAAAAAAAAAAAAGGTGTGTGAGTGCAAACAGGTAAGCAGTCAGGGAAAAGATCCAAGTGATCACCTGTTCTCATATTAATGCTATTTCAGGCCCCACTAATGAACATATGCGTGCACACAAACACGCATATATCTCCACAGCATGGGGCATGCACTTAGCTCTTCTTCAATCAGCACTGCTGCAAAACAATGGTGGAATGTTCCGGCCTGTTACCATTCCTCAGTGGCTATCTGATGAAGGAGAGCCAGGGATAATCCAGGCCGTCCTTATCAGTGGCACAGATCCCATTTCCATATTCAGGCCCTGCTGGCTGATAAGAGCAGCTCCTGATAAATGTGTAGTGATGGAGTGATACCTGTGGTCTGAAGTTGATGAGAGCCTTATGAATGGCTAAAGCAGAGAGTTGATGAAGGGGTTGGGTGGGGTTGAAGGCTGGACAGTAGCTTTCAGCAGGGCTGATAAAAGCAAGAAGGAAAGGGTTGTGATTAATGTTCCTAAGTGGCCAAGGGTCACAGGCAGGCCCTCGCCAGTGACTGCTCTTAAGAGAGGTCACCTCCACGACCATCCGTCACATAGGCGCACGCAGACACACCGTTACACACTCCCTGTCAGTGTTTGTGTGCGTATGTGCGTAATTGTGTGTGTATATGTACAGATTAAACAAAAGTGTTCACGACTGTTAGTGTACAAGCACATACACACACAGCCACATGCAAGCATACCATCCGCAGATGCAAAGATGTATGGCATATTTCACAGTCTTTAAATACAGTTAATGGTTGTACTTGCATTGGATGCACAAGTGTGTCGTTTCACAGTTCAGGGAGCTGGACACTGAACACTGGATGGGTGGCACAGAGGGATCACTGACCACTTGAGGAGGACATATGACCTCCATTTTTCAGCAGCCCCGTCCTTGGGGCCAGAGAGTCAGACACAAATGCATTATTAATTGGGCTCTGTTTCACTATGTCCATTGCTCCTTTATCAGCATGTCGACTACCGCCAGTCATCCCTCATTTATTGGCTTAGAAAAGGCCCATTCTCATTGTAAGTGACATGACAAAACCTGTGTGCACAAAAACACTGTTTAAAGAATCACGTGATGCCTGAGTTATCTGTTTGGAGTGCCCTCATGTCAAGATTTGACCTGCCTAAATCTAGTTTATATACCATCAGTTTTTTATATGTACTAAAACTACAATTATTGCAGGCTACTTTTAGTATAATGACACATGATACTGACACCCAAACTGATTTTTTTCTTTCTTGGGAATAATGATTGAAGTGATTAAATGCTGATCAAAATGATGAAAAATATTTAACAAAACAACACATAAACACATAAAATGTAAACAAAAAATATTGTAAATATTAAAAAGAAATCTATATAAATACATGATTTTCGAATAAATAAGCAAAAACAATACCCATATTTGTTGATTATTTTAAGTGTATAGAGGTTGTCAGTTGACCAGGCATGTATTGTAGGTATAAATGTATCTATGCATGTATATATATATATATTTTTTAAAATATAACACCTTGTCAACATCATATCCACATTTCACCAAGACTGAAACTATTTAGAATAACTATCTGTAGAAAACAGAAATGCTGTTTTTTTTCTTCTCTGCAATAAACATTTTAGTGTTTGAGGATTTTGCTGTTGTTTTCTCCATGGGGACTGTTACAAAGGGGCCCCTGTCCCTGGAGAAGACTTCACCATAGGGAACCCTTAAAAGCACATATTAAAAACACCCTGTCTGTCTCCCTCCCATCTCCTCACATCCCCAGGCCCCACCACATACTGTAAACAGCTGGCTTCACTGATATTTTATTGATGATGTTCTTTAATTAGTTTAATTACTTAGCATTGCGTCTTTGTGCATAATTTCACCCTGTTTAATGAAAGAAAAATCCCAACTGCCATTTATGTATACATAGAAATCTCTGCCCTCTGGCTGAGAGAAGTGTAATTGTGCGGGTTTCTTTTAAGAAGGTGTGAGTCAGAGTAGTGAGCAGGTTTGCTTCGCATGCTTTTTGTTGTCAATCAGGCTTTGTTTGCTGATGAAAGCTGGGTGGTGCTGTGAGCCAAGCAAGAGCTTACTCACACAATGTATCATGTTTGGTTTGATTATACCAGTCTTTCTTAGATTAAAACAAAAAAAAAATTGTGTATCCTTTCTTAAGCGTCATAACTTGTTCATTCTTGATTTGTACAAGCCCCAGGGAAAATTAAATTTAATTGATAGCTATCATGTTGAGGCGCCATCGTCGAATAGTGTAGTCAATAATCCATCACTGAATATTATGAAGCAAGAAAACTTGGACAGCATCCTCTATGGTTCATCAAACACCCAAAGAGCTCTGGGCAGAGGAGTGCCGTGTTTCACTGTGACCCACATGCCAAGATGGCAGGTCCACCTGGGACGTTCCTCTGTGTTTGCACTGTAACCTAATAAGAGCAGATCAGTGCTTAAACACAGGGCTTTATTTAGACAGCACAATGGTTAGTCAGCAGCAACATTATCTGACCTCATACATCTTATCATGCAAGGCACTCTGTCAACAGTGTTACTGGAAGAGGACAGCGCTAATGCTCACACACATTAGCATCCCTCAACAGTTTCCAAGATGGCTGCCCGGATAGATATAGGGGGGGAAGTGCAGCTTGTCAGACACTGATGTTCCACCATGATGACAATGGGAGTAAATGAGGTTTCAGAGACCTCATCTAAGACAAAATCAATATGCTGCCTCAGCTCAGGAGAGAAGCTTTCTGCATTATCTGCTTTAAACTAACACGCGGGAAGAGAGAGAGAGAGAGAGAGAGAGAATGAGCAAAGATGCTCCTATTTTTTGGGTAGCTGGAAGATGTCTGTCTCCACCTCCCATCAACATTGTCTCTTGATCTCTTGCACCATCCCATCACATCAACACACACACACACACACACACACACACACAAAGAAATGATAGATATATTTCTTTCCAGCCCACCTGGTTTGTAGTATCACTCCACGGCCCAGACTGCTTTAAAAGTCAATTACCAGGCTAAATGACTTGAGGAATATCTCTCAAGAATGATGTTTCACACACTTTATCGATGGCAATAGCATTACAGCTGATTAGCGGAACCAAATGTGCTCTTTTTGTAATGCAACACACAGAAGGGTAACTGGATCGCTGTGTTGGCTCCAGCAGTCCCCGGACGAGCCCTGCTGGCGGCTAGACTGGAAACATCCCAGAAAGCCTCAGCCCTGAGAGGGGCTAATGTTTCAGCTGGGGCAAAGGAGCTTGGAATGATAATGTTGATTCACTAAATAGTTGACTTAGAGGTCAGCAGCCTTCACGCGCCACACAGACAATACAGTCCTGCTTTGGAAATACACTAGATTTACTATTTATTGAATAGGGCTCAAACACGAGGAATACCTTGGCAATCTGACACTGGAATGTGGGCGATTTTCTGTCTCTGTCTATCTCGTTCCCTTTTCCACTATGCACAGACCATCGGCTTGTTGACTAAGCCAGTAATGACGCTTAGCTAAATTAGTACATATCCCGTTGTCTGACCTCATCACAATTTGGTATGTATGAACAAATGAGGTTGTGGATTCCCAGGCGCCTTTCTCTGTTTGGCCCACCATCACTGGAAAAAGCTGTTCCAGCAATCAGGGTTTAAGTGCATTGTTTGAGGACACCTCAACAGTTCTACACAAAGTTGGGTAAAGCATCACTTAGTAACACATTACAGTGGTTACCTTTTTCAGTATAGAGTACTGTAAGGGATTTCAAGTTGAAATTCAGCTCTAGCTTAACAAGAGTTGGATTGAGGGTTGGTATCACTTTTGTCTCTCTGTGTTCAAGAAAATGGTCTGGAATATTTAGCCTTGGCTGAGCTAGCTGATGAGGCTCAGTCAATACCTCCAAAGTTTAGTCTGACCACTTCAACCACAATGTCTTTGTTTCTACACGTAGGATGCGGCATGTGGGTATGGAGGCTTTGGAAAGTCATGTAACAAGTAATGTAACTACCGGTAATCACTTTTACTGTTGACTAATGAGTTTGAGTTTATATCAAGACCTTATTCTTTCATTCAAAGAATACTATTTTGTTTTGTAAATACTTCATTAAAGATGATTTATCATGTCTCATTCTGGAACAAAACAATTCAATTCCTACAAGCACATTATAGGAAACAGTCAAAATGAACACCCCACTTGTTCGAAGAAATACTGCTGTGGTGTAAGGGTCATACATAATTAACTGTAATTAAGACTATATACAAATGCTGAATTAATTATTTAGGTTACCATTGATGCGTTGACCTACCCTCCATGTTCTTGGATGTGATCTATCAAAACGATGGTAGAGATTCGGGGCATAAGCCGCTAGATGACGGGTTTGTGTATATGTGTGTGAATAGTGGGATTGAGGGTGAAGGTGAGAAAGTGGAAAATAGGAGGAGTGAGAGCAGGAGCCAGATTTGCTATTAGACACCCTGCCTGGCATGAGCAGTGCTCCGGGGTATGCATAAGCCTCTGCCCTGTTAGCATCCTACGCTATAGCTCAGCTCTAAGGATGTACTCCTACTCAGCTCCTATCTCTACAGCGCTGGGACTACAATCACTCAAAACTGTTTTGGCAAACATTTGCAGCTCCTCTTTTTTAGTGAGCATGTGGAGGTCTTGTTCCCCTCCCTCGCTCATAGTATAGCTTCTTCCCTTTCCACTCCAACCTTGTCCAAAATCCCACTCCGCTGTTCTCTCTTTCCAATTCAGGCTTTGAAATAACCGAGACACAGGCCGCTGGGAACACGCTCTTCACTCTGCAAATGGCTTGACATTAATAACAATATCTTTAATGCTAACACATTAGGGACTGCAATAATTAATGAATGAATAATCCCTGATGTGAATGCGTTATCAATAATTGTGTTAATAATGTACATGCATAATGCATGACAGTTGCCCCAAGGCGGAATCTGGCATCTCTCCTCTTGTCCAGGACATGTGTACTACATGGTGGTGGAGACCAGCCTGATGATCAAATGATGGCACACAACACACTGGCCTTACTACCTGCAGCTAAGCACAAGCTGGCCATCTCACTTTCTGATGTGATCCACCCGGCAAGGTGCCCTGGCCTTGTTTACAATGGTGTGCTTACAACAAAACTGGGAGTAAGCCTTGGAAACCAGGCTGGAAGTGGAGGGAGGGATCTGGGTATTAGCATTCTACCCGCACCCCTGCATCATCAGAGCTAATAAGGGAGGCCTGCACCGGGGTCTCTCATCTAGATTAGGGCTCTTATCACATGCCACCTGCATGGAGAAGCCTGCCATGCATATGCAGATCTGACAGGACTAGGGTGTTTCCTAACTCTGTCCCTTCTCATCGCAGCATAGACATTTCCACTAGCATGGACAACCTTGTTGCTGGCATTCGTTGGGATGTGCTATCCAATCTAATTTCTTAAAATCCACAAACCTAGCATTGTTAGAGGCAGATGTGATCAGAGTGATAACAGATACATTGCCATGCAACTGTCAAATTCTAGACATTACAATTTATAATTTAAGTCTGTTTAACGCAGATGCCTGAAAGATTTTTGACAACCTCTGGTCCGTCTGGTTTTATTTTCTAAAAAAAGCTTGTAAAACATCAACCCTGTTGTCCACAGTCAATCTATGGACACCATTTGTTTCAGGACAAACTGGGCTATTAGAATAAGTGTGCTGCAGTGAGGTTACTTGAATGTTAAACAAGGTTGTAGGACCTTAAAAGATAAATAAATAAATAAAACAGAACATGAATCTCACAGATATGTATTGATATGACACACAGATCAATAAAAGCTAAGCCACTCTCCTGTCTAAAACACTTCTAATATGTCTTTGGAGTCAAACTGTGAAGCAATTAACATTATAATACGTGTTGGCAAAATATCTACATTTTTTTCAAAAAAAGTCCAGATAGATATTTTGTCAACACGTATAAGTTATAATGTTAATTGCTATATAAAACAGTGATGCTCTTTCTATGTAGAACAGTTTACATCAGGAATAGACGATCTTTGTAGTCAAAGAACATATTTGTTCACATCGTTGCTACATTCTGGCATGGAGTGAGCATAGACCTATATAGAAATGGACCGAGTGACTCTGCTGTTTTTGACGGAGACAAGTGAAGTGTATTAGAAGCACTTTTCCGGTGAGGCTCGAGCGTTACTGCGCAGCTGTGCCAAGAGAAATCTCAATCATTCCCAATCTTGCAGAGACGGAGAGCGTAGGTATATGTAAGGAGATAACATAGGCACAGGCTAATTATTGCTAACTAAAATGCTAGTTAACATTAGTAATTAAACCTAAACAGCTAATATAAGTCCATACTGCCTGCGAGCTTCTCCTGTACTATACGGTAATTCGTAATTCGTAATCTACTATGCGACAGTGAGTCGCGTGGTTATGACACAATCGTTAGCCTATTTTTATAAAAACGTCTGCTACGGAGCCATAACGTGAGGTACAAGGTAATGGAGCCTTTCATACATTGTCGTGTTTCTTTAGAAATAAACGATGGACAAACAAAGTCTTCAAACGCTTCAGATGTAAAGTTATTGGCTGTCAAAGTGACGCCAAAATGAATGGCAGTCAATGGGATGCTAACGGGGGGTGAGTGCTTCGTAGCATTAAAATGGCGCCATCGCGGCTTCGCTCTGAGGAGGCAGGCTTGCCCCCTTGGGAATGAGCCATCTCTTCCTATCATAGAACATCTCTGCTCTCGAAAGACTGCTTTCCATTGGTTTGCAAGACAATAACAAACGCCCAATGCATCATGGGAAACCGGAAATCGATTTTAGCATCAGAGCTAACGCCCATCGGCAGAGATAAACAGCTGAAAGATCATAAATTATGGACATAAAGTGTAGCAATTTTGGATGTAATAGTTTGGATTTATTGTTCAACCACCCCGCAAACAAGGCAGAAGTTCCAGGCAGGACAAAAAACCTCCAGAAGGCTAGAAAGACAGCAAAGACAATCGTGAGCGTTAGCTCGTCAGCTTTTAACTGCAAAAAAATGGTAAGACGATCAATCTTATGGTTATTAAATGATTAAAAGATGATTAAAAGGTGCCGTTTTTGATCGTCGACGATTCTGTCGTCCTCAGGGGGTTGAGAAACACAATAATAAAAACAGGGATACATTTTTTACAGAGAAATACCGATAAACCTGAAATGCATTTCCTGCAGAAAATGCTTGTGGATGCTGAACAGCTAAATGACTAAAGCTGAACTAAATTGCTGGCTTTAAATGCGTAAGAAGGTAAAGCAGTGAGAATAGTTGGAAAAGTGGGAATGGTTTAAATCAGTACAACTTTCAATGAAATGTTAAATAACACCGAAAATGTATGAAACAAAAGTGGAATCTTTTTTTAAATTTTTCTGAAAAGCTGTCACAACATTTTTGACGAACAAATTGTGTATGGCAAGTAAATATTTTGACTGTGAGAGCAAGTTATAGAGGTTTTAAGATGATTTTCCCAGGCTTCCCACTCTGGTGAGGTCATCATCCACTCTAAGGCCATGTCCACACAAAGACGTTTTGATGCAAACGCATCCCGTCTTCCCTGGATTCGTTTCAAGAATAGTTGCGTCCAAACAAATCCATTTGTAAATGACTCAACACGCTACTTCATATTCCAGGCCTGTAGAATAAACAGCGGCACTATTATTGCTACAGAAATTAACCAAAAACGAAGAATTACAGTCTTCAGTCACTTCCACTTCCGTTCATAACATGACTAGTTCTCTTAATACATCCATGGACTAAACTTTAATAACTTTCACCACTGCTCGTTATACATGTGTATATGTTTACAATGTATAATGTGCTGTTGGATTGCTTTTTATTTTGCAATTCTGTCTGCTATCGGACATGATTGCAGCGCGCTAGCTAGTTGGAGAGCTTATGTTAGCGCGCTAGCTAGCTAGCAGAGCTAACGTTAGCTCTGCTAGCTAACATCGGCAGTTTCTACAATAAACCGTGCTAAAAGTTACTATAATTCGTTCAAGGAGTTGATAAGCAGACAGGTTAGCTAGCTAGTTGATAAGTTGTCTACTTCCACTTTATCAACAGCTAGAATGGTCAGCTAGGTTGAAGGCAGCAGGCTGTGAGGTCGAGGGGTGTGGCGATGACATCATCGATACGCACGTATGCGGTTTCACCGTTTTATTCACCCTAGGACCAGGTTTCAAAAAAGTGCATTTACAGGCAGTGCGTTTACAGGATTCGTATGGACGATCGGCCCAAATGATGCAAAAAAAGTGTGTTTGCATCAAAACGCATCTCTGTGTGGATGGCCTCCAAGTCATGCAATACTCACTCCATTATAAGCACAGGAAAATGAAAATTAAACACTCGACTTAAACAGTGATACCACAAAACTGTAAAATATATATTGAAGCTGAATACAACTGTAATAGATAAAGGTTTTGTGAACAGTTTAAAGTTTGAATGACGTCTGTTTAGCATTTCAAAAAGGAAGAACCCTGAAGAGAATTTGAAGATTGCTCCATTGACTTTAATGCTAAATAAAAAAATAAAAAGCTTAATATTTTAAAAAGTATAAATAGCAGAAATAATAATAAATAATAAATAAATAATAATTAAGAACTCCCATCATGTGCTTAAGGAGCTGAACATTTTGTAGCTGAACATATGCAGAAGTAAGAGGCGACCAAAGAAAGTTAAAAAAATAAAGAATTGCATAATATACTGTGAATGCTGCTGAATCAGTGTTCACATGATGAAAGAAAATGTCCAACACATTATAGACAGTAAACTATTGATATTGCTCCCTACATAGGGTAAACATTCAGTATTGACTAACAACACAATTTTAAATGATTAAAAAAGAAGACCGTAATTAAACCTGCAATAATTGATTTTGTTGGCCACTTGGGGACGTAAAACTGACATATAATCACAATACACATTCAGGTTATTTTCAGATCAGGTGATATTTTTTGTAGGTTCATCACTACGAGCCACCCCCTTAACATTGTCGCATTGTTGTCATTTGATACATTAGTATAGCACAGTTATTGAATCACCAACTATATGGATGTGGAAGTGTGAGAAAGATTACATCAATGTTCCTGTGATAGTCCTTAGGGCAGAAGTGATTATTAGTGACTCTGAAAGGTTAGACATCTTACGTTGAGGTGCCAATAAAAACACAATGGAGAGTGCCATGATGGATGGGTCTCATGGGGATGACTCAGCCAATAAATGCTTCCCATGAAAACAAACATCATTAAAACTAAAGCGTTGACTTCACTTCTTTTGTTGGCTGTTCATATGAAACAACCATTGGTTGATTTTGATTATGGTAACCAACCAACCAAGATGGATCAGTTTACAGTTCTGACCTGAAAAAGAAGACTACAACATATAGAGGCTGGGATGACAACTAAGTTGCATTGTAGTGTTGCTCTTGTGATAGCAGGTGATGGGTTGACAGTGCGCTG
>CM042426.1:6940441-6967941 GCA_023631565.1 Gymnocephalus cernua | reverse complement strand
TGGATGCCATTTAATGAAGATAACTGGAGTAGCAGCGAGTATACTTGTATTTGCCTGCAGCACAATGTTTGACAGAAGTCTGAGGGCACGCCAAATACGATTTTGTTTGGAGTAACCAATTAGCCTGAGTGCCTTGCTTGTGAAATCCTTCTTCCAAGCTTTTCCAAGAAGGGATTCATACTACCAAACTATCATTTGCAGTCCTGCATTTTCAACTACTGCAATCTCGTAAAAGAAAAGTCAGCATTGATAATAATGATATACCGCAAAAAACAACACATATAGACAAGTGTCAATTTTATATACATTACATATGGATTACATGCAGTGGTAGACAGCATGACCATTTTCTTGTGCATACACATTGATTCACTTGAATTCACTAGAATTCAACTGCTAATCATCTAGTATCTATGACAATCAGATGTCCAAAATATCCATAAGTCTCCTTGTTAACATCCATGCCACAGGGATACTGACATACTGTCAAGCAGAGCTGCCAATAGGCTGCAGTCTGTCCTGAGGCGATTGGACATGCACACACACTAATGCACAGGCTACATGTATTATGTGCACAAACGTTTGTACTCATAAACCTTTCGTTGCATTGCCCCAGACTATACGTATTAGTCTATGTACTTTGTGTTGACCACAAGCATACAGATCCTATTTGTCCTGCCCTTTTACTGTTGCTTTTTGAAATCATACACACCAGTAACTTATACAATAGAAAAGGAGTCTGCAGCCAGATGTCATTAAAAATAGTTTGTGTTTCAAGCAGATTGGGCCCCACTTGGTGTACATCTCCCCCATGATATTTGGACTGTTGGATTTTCAAAATGGCGAGCAAGTGTTTCTTTAAGAATCCTCCCTGTACGTGTGTGATTGCTGTGTGCTGTGTGAGTAAGACAGACAGGGAGAGTATCGGCAGAATGTGCTTTGTTTCTCTGTTGTCAACAATTTCTTGGCATGGCTGGCTGATCCACCTAGTTGGCAAAAGTAGGGACCCTACCCACAGTAGGTATGAGGTGTTTCCAAGAATGCATTTGATCTGAACAAAGCAAACCTGTAAAATAGCATTGTGAATAATCAGATATTATGGGGCTTTTATCCATGCCCTGTCCAGGTTCATTACTGATACTTGATTTTGGCATTAGGCTAGCAACCAACTATGCACAGTAGGACACTGAGGACAACTCCACTGAATGCTGAGCCTCCAACCCTCCAATGAGATTTATCATACATTTAATTTCCCTAAACCAAACTGTGGCTGATCCTTCCTTGAGATTTGGCATTGATTGGACAGCCTGTACTCCTCCCTCCCCCTCACTGATGCTGCCTGTATTAAGAAAAGGCCTCACCACTAATTACACCCTCCCAGTCTAGTAGAGGCACCCTGTTAAACAAACAATTGATCCCCACTTAACACATGTAGCCACGTTAGTAAAACACAATTTGCCAATTTGCCAAAGGCAACATAGACAGGAGAGGGGAAAAAGAGAGGGAGGAATGAGAGAAAAGGGGAGCGAAGGAGGGAACCATGGGGGCTCCTGCTATCAGAGGAGGAGGAGGGATGACGCTGGTGCAGAGGTGGTGGGGAAAGATGGAGTGGAAGGCTGGAGAGAGAGAAGAGATAGGTTGTCCACTGCTCTGGTTCCTGGCTGTATCCCAGAGATGTTCGATGCTGAGTCTTTCATCAATGCTAATTTGACTGCTTAAAAAACTTCAAAGGACAATAAAGACTTCTAATGTCAGATAAGTGTGTGTCTTAGTCCTTCTACATGCCAATATATAGTCTCTCTGAAGTGTGGTTCAAACAGTGTTAAGTGGTAAAAAGATCCTTTCAGATGCTAAAATGAGGGGAGTTTATCCAATCTTTATACCTTTCAACACTTCCAACATCTAAGTTCAACAACATAAATGTCTATAGCAAATCAAGGTTGAAAGGTTTTTTATTTGTTTTTTAGGAGTGTGTTGATCTAATATGTGTATCTGTGGGTCAATTAATACTGACAATGAATCCTGAGTGATCGCGTACAAACTCTAAAAGCAGGTGTGAGTGCACCGAGGATGGGATCTGATTGCCTAGGTCCCATTTATAGGCGGTCAGAGTACAAATGTATGCCTGACAATGTCATGGTAAACCTTATCAACTTTGTAGTGTGCATGTAGCATACAACCCTCAATTAAATTTGCCAATGCCAAACAATTGCAACAAGAGTTTGTATTTCATATCTTTTCTATCTGTTTACAGATGTGTTTTACCATCTGTTTACACGTTGCTCGGAGTTTCCTGTATAATCCCTCAATTGTAAATGGGCAAGTGGAATAAAGTCACAAGTGGTCCCTTCAGATGTATTTGAGACACAATCATGTGCGAGGTATTACCTGCAATCCATCCCAAATACATTTCTACTAGATCTAAACACATGACAGTAGGTCTTTTTAAATCTGTTTAATTTATATTTCTACATAGCTGTGTCTGCTTGTCAGTAACGTAGGCTTCGAGCAGGGGGAATGAAGAGTCTAACCGAAGCTAACAGATTGACTCATTTGCCTTTTTGAACTGCCCAGCACGTTTGGAGAACAGGAGGGGGACAACAAAAGGTGTTAATGGCTTTATGGAGGCCCCATGCTGACAGATAGGCCATTATCTTCCTGATTCACTGCAGAATGGATAATAGCTCTGATCAGTTGCCCTCTTTATCTCTAGGGCCAAAGACCTGAAAGCTGGGTTAACATATCACTTCAGCCCAAAAACTACTTACAGTAAGTATTGTCAGTATACAAACATCAGTGGTTCATTTCATTTGAAAAATAACATCTCTATCAATTGAAATAGAAAACACTATTTGTTTTATTTTGACCAAAAAAATGGTTTCCAACATAAATCTCAAAGTATATTTACTGTGTTTTTAAGCTGTTAGCCAGTTGTTATCATTTACCTATACAAACAATATTGGTGGCAGTCACAACCCTGTTGTCTTAAATAATCATTACATAGTGGACAAATCCATACACGTATGTGTATGTGAACTGTGTAAATGTGTTTGGTATTTGTTTTTCCCATACATACGTTTTTTATGGTGTTTTACTGCAATGCAAACTGTTGTGCCTGTGTGTTATTCCTTTGTAAGATGTATGTTTGACTTTCGTGTGGCATTTGTCTGACTAGCTTTGCACATAATGTGTGTGTGTGTGTGTGTGTGTGTGTGTGTGTGTGTGTGTGTGTGTGTGTGTGTGTGTGTGTGTGTGTGTGTGTGTGTGTGTGTGTGTGTGTGTGTGTGCGTGTGCATGAGGGAGGGGTAGGGCACTGTTGTAAACTTATCAGCTGGTGATGACTTTCCACACAGCTCTAAGACAACTTAAGCCCTCTCTAATTACAGCACATCTGTTGCAGCAGAGAGGTATTCTTGTCATGTGGTTTAACAAATACTTTTGCATTCAGAGGAGTACATACCTAATGAGCCTCGCAGCCCAGGGCAACTCTCGTCTCCCCACTAAGATCAAAAAAGCCTAACCTTCATGCAACTCACGCACAGACACACACACACACCTACACATGAAAAAAAACACTACCACTGAGGAACACTGACACACGCAAAGTCGAAAAACACAACCAAACACACACACATACACACACTCCCGCACACACACACACACACACACACACACACACACACACACACACACACACACACACACACACACACACACACACACACACACAGCACAAACATACAGAAACCACAACAACCGTTTTTCAAAAGGAGACAAGAACAAATGATTCAAATGAAAGGAGCCAAACTAAGAGCGGGTACATGTTTACACTCTCTGACAACATTCTGAAGGTGTTATCAAGGTGGAAATCAAACAACCCGTCTGCTCTAATTATTACCTGCCCTAAATAAAGAGAAATTGTGTTTGCAACCTCGGGGATGAAATAGGTTGAAGAAAATAACTTCAAGAAGCAGATGAGGAATACATCCACAAGGATATCTGGCAGGCAGTGTAAACGTGCTAAGGTTGTGCTATAATAACCCAGTAAGCTGGCTGTAATGATTGTTGGGGAGACAGGGGATAAAGTGCTCGTCTCAGACTGCTGGAGTCACTCACAACAGGTGCTAGTAGCACAGACTACAGTCTCTGCTGACCAATCACACTGCCACTAAGATGGAGGGGTGGAGGCAGTTTTGACTCCATTACATCATTGGATGGAAAGCCATGAGGGATATTGCAACCTGCAAAACGTCAGTCAGGAGCATATCTGCACATGGGCCTAATAGAAGATAATGAGACATCATCACCACTAAGACAACATGGCACATATACAAAAAGAAAACTCAGCCCAGCTCATCTCCTCAAATGGGAAACTGATGCCTTTTATCAAACAAATTGCCCAAAAAAGCCTCAAATTGTTTTCCCTGCAATGTTTATCTTAAGGCTTTAGTCAATCGTTGCTGCTGGATCTAGAGTTGGGCATGACATGGGTTTAGCATATGGTTCACTGCAATGCTGAGACTTAACTCCAGCTTGTGGTTTCTGACTGTCAACCTCCTTGGCTTAGTCTCCATCTTCCAGAGACATTCCAAATGTCATTATGAGATATATTGCAACAAAAAAGTCATACACACACAATCTCTCCAACACATGCACAATATCAAACACCAACACACAATCGCACCTACAGGCATGCATCCTTGCCCATAAGCACACACACGTGTTTCCTGTCTGTATCCGCCTTAACACCATGTGTCTTCCGTGCAGCTAGTCTTCCTCCTTCTACAGCCAACTGCTGCACTAATATGGCTGCACCCCCTAAAGATACAATATACGCTTATTGGCGAGCCACTCTATTAGTGACAAAAGGTCACACTGTGAAAATATTAAACTTATGAAGAACCCGCACTCTCTCTGCACCCAAATATGCGGAGAAAGCACAAAAAAGGTGTTGTGTCCTCTGTGTATGATTATATCTTCTTCCTTCATCCTTCGAGCAGTGACCCAAGGGCCACTATTTTATTGGTCTCAGATGCTGGCTGCCTCACAATGTACAAAAGAGCCTGTTATTCCAGACCAATATTAAAGCTGGCCTTCGCATGCAGCATTATCCACATGACACGCACATACACAAGCACACACATACACACACATGCACAGCATATGTACACTATGTGTTGTGTGTGCCTGTGTTTTAGGTGCAGATGCCTGTAAGCAGCAGAGCCTGGATAGTTACAGGGAGAGCTGCGGCCTCTTTATCCTGTCAAAGGTTATGACAGGCTGACAGAGAAACTGTTGTGTCCACCTCCTGTGTACAAAACCATTATACTTGCCATGAAAGAGTGCTTTCAATCTAATCAAGTGTCTGTTTGAGTACAGGGAGGCATACAATAACGTCACATGTTGAATGCATTAGCCAAGCATCAACGAGTGGGTGAGGTGGTTGGCAAGGATATGTGGCCTGAATGTGTGACCCCGTTACACGTGTGCCTTTGTGGACACATGATTGTTTGTGCATACAGTATGTCAGTTTGCGTGAGCATTTCGCTCCTTGCAGCAACGTGAGTTTGTGTGTGTGGATATACAGCTATCAAATACTTTTAAAAGCTTGATTTCCCTGGGGAAATGACAGAGGCCATCTCATCGGCGAGGGATGAAAACAACATTTGCATCCGATTGGTCACACCCACGACATTAAAGTTTTAGCCAGACAAAAACATGTCAAAGAAATTTACATCGCTGCGCTGACAGCCCTACAGACTCCAGGACACAGCCCATTGCCACTTCCAATTATTAAGGCTACTTTTATTGTGTGTGAACTCTATATTCCCCATTACCAATAAAAACATAACGGGGAGGGGATATTTTTTCTTTGTCACAGGCATTATCACCTTCTCCATCCGTTGAGTGTGTATCAAGCTGCCAATCAGAATTAGGGAGTGGGCTAGCAGACGTGAGATGATTCGCCTGGCTCAGCCCCCATGCATGGATTTAAATAATAAAAGAGAGATTTCTCTCAAGGCCCTGAGCGCCGTGCCAATAAGAGAGCGGGGAAAATGGGGAAAATGGCTGTGTGCAATGAGAAATAACTGCAAATTGAGGGTATAATGAACATGTTTAATATTTCATTTCTTCGGATGGAAATATCTATAGTGGCCAGCTTTTTTCTTCTTCTTTTGCTCTCCATTTGGTTGAATTAGGCTCTTTTTTTGCCTGATAAACCATAAAAGAATTTCAACCAGCTGCTGATACTGAGAGAAAGGAGTGTCTGGTGGAATAAAGACAGTAATCATTTACAATTACACAACACACAATTCCTTCATCGCAAGCTGTCTTCCGATCTCATCTACAGCAGATCAAGAGCTCATATGAGTTTTGGCCTGATAAGAAGCGATTTCCTTCTTTACTGTGGTGGGCAATGCAAAGATATTTTCTATACAGTGCAATAATCGCCACCATTTTCACAATACTTAACGGCACATACTACCCATTACCCCTTCAAAGTAAAGCTCTTCCTATTACCTTTACTGTTCGGTCTGTGCCTGGCATATATCCTTTCTGAATATACATCATCATCTCGTTTTTCATATTAGATATTCCACACACAGCATGGGACATTTAAAGCTCAACCAATCTTGTTATTTTATCTGTCAGCATGAATTGCAACAACTCTGGAGAGGTTTTATAAAAATGATACAGGTTCCATGTCTCTTTTAGCAAAAGGAAACCTGTTAATATGTGGTTAAGTGCATTTTGTCTGCATTTTACAGAACCGAAATTGCATAAAATCTTCTTTTTGACATTACAATACTGGAGGCTCTCATGTTTTATTTCTCATACGCTTAAGAGCGCTACTTTTTTTGTTTTAAAAGTATCAAGTTCAGAGACTTTTCCATCTGCCGAAAATCAGAGTAAATGGCCACAAATATGTATCCTAAGTGAAAACAGGTTGGTTGGGTTGTTTATCTTGCCTTTAGTTCACTTCTTATTTTGACTGGCCGATTTCTACCAGTGCCAGAACGGGCTAGACATTGCAAGGGATTTAGCCAGTCCACATTATTTACTCCCATGGATAAATACACTTGATAGCTTTCTCTCTTTTTTACATGAATATTCTGCACACTGCTCTGGTGAATACACCTTTCTGAAAACGCCTTTCTTTAATGGATCAAGCAACAATTGTAGAAAAATGAATATAAATATATATATATATATATATATATATATATATATATATATATATATATATATATAATATATACAGTATTATAGTTAAATGTTCCATTTAATATTCTTCAGGGGGCATTATGCTGGACACATCCATGTGTCTTCATAACCTTTAAAACATTTAAAACTCTGGGAAGATGTACATCTCTTTTCTTGGGTTTCCTGCAGAGTTGTCCAGGTTATTGCTATAAATCATTGGAGACAACACTTATCTCAATAATGCATATATCTGAGTTGTAGCTCTCCCAGCTACTTCTATGAAATTGCCCAATTGCTGCCTTAACACCAGGCTAATGAAGTCGTCAGAATAGAGGTACCAGCATCATTAATTGCTGTACATGAATAATAATTATGATGATGGTAATGATGATGTCTGTCTGTTGTGAGCAAGCATAGATTAGCATTACTTCATATTAAGGTATTGCGTTCATTAGACTTCCTGAATAGATGCATTAGGCTTTATGCTTTTGCTATAAATCAGCTTCAAAGGAAAACTCTCAGACTGCATTTGGTGGAATGAGGTCAAGATGTACACCATTAATTCAAAACACAAACTAGAACAGAACGACCAATAGGCCCAAGCAGTTAAAAATTCATTTTAGCTTGTCCTGAATTTGTGTACTGGTGATTACTGACTTACTCTTTTTTTGCTTTACTTCTAATCTGCCATTGAGTCTTAAATTATTCATCTCAGCATTTCAAATATTAAACGCATGTATTAATTGAATTTCTCATCTGCAAAAACAAAAGGCAAAAACAAAACTGCAAACTGCAAACTATTACAAATCTTCAGTTGTGCTTGAGTCCCAAGAGAAGACAATATACTTTTTACTATTAATTTTAAATTATTATGCAAGCATTTATGAGATGAATATGGTGAAATTAAAACCATCCCCTTTCATTTGTAATTGATTTTGTATAATAGTTGTAATTAGTGAGATGAAAAGACAATATTATATGGAAAAGTTAAAAGCACTATTGTCTGGTGAGGTTGTGTTATTCAACCTCCTGAAAAAAGAACATTTCCTTATATTTCTACAGTGGTCTGATATGTATTCAATTTGCTTATAAAGTACAGGGATATCAGTTAAGGGCAAGAGATATCCTTTGCTTTTTAATCTGATCCAAAAACTGCCAGGTTAGGGAGGAGTCAGGTGTCAGCCCATCCCTACACTGTGGAGATGTAGGACAGAGAGCCAGGCTAATCTCTCTGCTGAGGGTTAGTTAGCAGGCTGTCATCAATGGCGCCTCCGTTGTGTGGAGATTGTTTGTGTGAGGTAGAGACACCTCCACCTCCGAGGCCCCCTTCTCCTGTTGTGTTTCTCTGTGATCTTGCAGTCATGTATGTGATTGGATTTTGGCTTAACAAAAACCTGAAATTACACACCTATTGTGTTTCAGCTAAGCCCGCTTTCACAGCGATAGGGGCTGGCTCTGCACGGCTCTCTTGGCTGCCGACTTTTGGGATCCCGCCCCTTGTCCCTTCCAGGTTGTTAAAGGAAAAGGATAACAGGATTAGGTCAGGGATTCTGGGAAGCATCGATTGCCATATTCAGTGAGGTGGTAAAAAATAAAAAATAAACCTGCAACATGGGTAACTAGCTACATGGTGAGAGGTTTAGACGGGCTCGGCCTTTACCCTGTGAGAGGAAAGATGGCACCTTGGCAGTCCTAGGTGACAAGATTTGGGAGACAGGGGATAAGAGATACTCACCATCTTCTAAACCACACTCAGGGACGCTGACACTGTACCATCTGTGACACTACCCCCAGTCCCCTCAGGCTATGCTTATGCTCATCACAGAGATGCTGATAACACAGGGTGTGACTAACACGCCATACAAATCTCCACATCCCAGGCACAGAGAGAAACAGAAAGAGGGGGACACACTTGCACACACACACACAAACACATTTAGACATTGACTACATCCACTAGCATAACCAGTCGTCACGAGGCAGCTTGCTCTGAGCTCTCAGGGGCGTGTGGATGTGGGTCTATGATGAGTGGGTGGACCCAGACAGGGTAATGACAGGATAGGACTATGTATGTGGAGTTGTATGTAATTAAATTTGAAACTGAGAGTACTATCATACAAACGTGCAGAGGGGGTGAAAGGTAAGGTAAGTGGGAGGGGCTGAGAACTGTGCCAAGCTGGATCTTAATCATATTTGTTACAGATCTCTGAGACGGGTGAATTCAAAACCCTGCACCTATGCTCCGTGCCTACTTTAACACTCTGTGAGTGTTGGAATTTTATTAATGATTTGGGTTAAGTCAATTATAAAATATATTTTCTCACTTACGTTTTGTGGTATAGCTAAGCAGATTTTGTTTTATTTCGTTGGGGTTTCAGATATCCGTCTGTGATATTTGTGACTCTGCAATTGAACTGAATGGTATTTTGGTTGTGGTGTTTAAAACTTAAAAGAAAATCTTAACTTAAGGTCCATTTACTAGCTTTTTGCAGAGTGTGAGATGCAGTTGTTAGCTCAGACAAAAAGTGGCCTTTGGCTAAATATTTATAAATATATATTTGTCAATTTGCTGGTTTGTGACCTTTTTCAAGCTTAGAATTATGAAATTACATGTAGAAAAATACGTTTGTATATTTATCTATATATTTCCTCATATTAGTTGCAATAACAGCTGTTGAATTTCAAAATATGCAATTTAGCTGTAAGCACCAAAAACTAATTATCTATTTATCTTCATTCTTTAGGATTGGAGGCATAAATCTCACAGAGGAGACATCTCTGGTCAAAGATCTTAAACAAATTAAACCCAAACTATACTATAACACTATGCCATTAGAGTTAAATGTGAGAATATCTGTACAATATCTGTAAGTGAACTGACAATTTAATATATGCACTGTATCCAACATTTGTATTCAAATAAAGAACAAAATGTCAGAGTGATCAAAACTTTGCACTGGTGCGAGGGGATTTTAAGTGCTCAGGACTTTGTTATATTTCTCAAGAAACCTTGTATCAACTTTAAACTGCTTCTGATGAGGGCAGTAGACCACAGAGTTCATGCAGTAATACAGATGCACACTGTGCTTTATCCACAGTCATTGGCCTGGGGCTGTTATGAAAAAAAATGAGGGTGGAGCTCAGGAAATAACAGCTGACCCTTTCTGCTCTCCCCTTCCCCTTATATTCACTCACACTTACAGATACAGGCCTGTATCACCACACAGGACACACAAGTCTATGTGTGTGTGTGTGTGTGTGTGTGTGTGTGTGTGTGTGCGCGCTTTACCTGCACACTACTTACAGGAGCTTTTCTTGTGCCCTGATCCTTGTTCACTAAACTGTCTGCGCAATACGCTGTAATGACATCCCACCTCCAAAGCACGCACGCACGCACACACACACACACACACACACACACACACACACACACACACACACACACACACACACACACACACACACACACACATACACACACACACACACACACACACACACAAACATACAGACGCACACACACACACTACAAACAACACACAGACTGCCCTCCTGGTTTTGTTTCCTCTTCCTTAGCTTCATAGCGGTTCCTCATTATGAAGACACAATGGGAAGCAGTGTCTGCCTCGGCCAATAGCGCAAAGCATAAATAATGCAAGGTCAATGTCTCTCCTCTCTCCTTTCTCTTTCTTTCCCCAGGGGAGGGGTGGGATCTAAAGCTCTGACACACCAGCAGGTCCCTTTCAGCCCATTTATAAGCTCTCTGTCCTCTCAACTTCCTCGCTTCTTCTTCTTCTTCTTCTTCTTCTTCTTCTTCTTCTTCTTCTCATCTCTCTTCACTGATTCTCTTTTTTCTATCAATCTCCCCTGTCTCTTCGCTTCATTTTTACTTCACTTTTTCCATTGCCATAGTTTGTTTTCCCTCTCTGCTCCTCTTCTCTTCCTTTGCCTTTTCTTGTCATTTACCTTTTGGATTTGCATCCTATTGTCCTCTCTTCCCTGTAATCCTCTGTTCTCTGTCTATCTCTCTCTCTTTCCTCCCATTGTCTCTTTACCTCACCACTTTCCATATTCCCATTGTCCTCTCATGCCTCCTCCTCAAACACCCCTTCATCTTTACTCCTTCTTCTCTTCCTTGCTGACTTTTTTACCCTCCACCTCCTAGTTTCATTCACTTTCTTTTCACTTTCTCTTTTTGTCCCTTCTCCCAATTACCATGTCCATCTTTACATCACTCCATCTGTTTCTCTGTTTTGATTACTCTTTGCTCTACTTGTTTTCAGAGTACATCTTGAAAAGTAGAGGGGAAGGAGTGGAGAAGAGGAGAAGAGAGGGGGGATGGGGGGTGGAAACAAGGCTCCCTAGAGCCAGAGGGACAGCTTATCCTTATCAGGCTTCAACCTGCTTATTAGATCCTCCAGGACACGCCACGCTCTTCACTTAAACAACACCACCTACCCCCTCCTCCATCTCTCTCCCCTCTCTATTCTTTCGTTCTCCCTCCATCTGAGGCTTTTACTGTAATATTCAAAGCAGAGCTGGAGGAGAGGGAGGTTTAGTCACATAGATAGGAGGTGAAAATGAGGCCTTGGCCTAGAACAGCGCTGCCACATTGTCTGTGTATTGTTTATGAAATCAGAGTCTTGATGTGAACATGTGAAACGGAAGCTATTATCATGCCAATCCATTTGAGTCATTTCAACAGTACCACAGGTCTACCTGCTTCACTTAGTGGCTCTGTCTGCTTCACAATGTGTGGTGCCTGTGTGAGTGTTTAGAGGATATAGATATGAAAAGATGAAGATGAAGGAGAAGTCTGTGCGTGGTCTCCCCGAAGTCATTTTCATTTTCTTTTCCCCCACCACAGGTCAAAGACAGTCAGGCCAAGAAGCCCCATCCTGCCCCTGAAGCATCTGCCGTGCCCCAGGAGCTGCCAGGATCTACCCCTACGGAGCCCTGCTTATTCCCCCCCACCCCTCAGTCGAAGGAGGAAGCAGCCTGTCAGAGGGGATGTGTGTTTTTGAAAGGCAAAGACCGGAAATCTCTCTATTCTGTATGTGTACATTATGCTTGTGGGCATGTTCCCACAGGGAAAAACACATTACAGATATACATCCAGCACATACATCTGATTTGTCCTGGTAGCAAATATCTGGAGATAGTGTAACGATGGTTATCCACAGTCCTCATCCAAGCTCAGCTCAGACAAGACAAAGGTAATTTTTACACCTACGTCAAAGCCAGGCGAGAGGACTGCTTATCTAGATATGTGCATGGGTCCATGCCATCCAGAGGCAAGAATAGATGAGGAGCACATGGTGAGTGTCTCTTGGAGTAACTGTAGGCCATCCCTTCTGCTGGCTGCCCCCAAACCCATAGAGACTTAGCTGAATGCCAGACCTCCATGTGGAGTCCTAAGATAGACCCACACAGGCAGCAACAGCACAGAGTATCATATCGCTAAGATCCTTACCAAAGACAAGACCCTAACAAAGCGCCCTTGCAGAGATTACACCAGCCACTCAATGTAGAGGGGCCTGACTGTGGACGTACACTTGCACGCCATCCGATTAGTCGACATCCATCATATCCTGACGAGGGGGACACCGTCTGAAAATAAATGTATATTTAGGAGCCTTGCTGTGAGGAAGGGGGGGTGTGGGATCTTGTTACGACAGCCACTCCAGAGGCTAAAATTAATGGCTCTTAGGCCGTCACTGGAGTGACACCCAAGCCCTCAGAGAGCTATCAGCGAGCAGCAGCGGAGAATTCCACAGCTCGCCGCCACGTCCACACCAATTCTCACTACCATGTCGAAGGCGTCTTAACAGCTGTCACTCACAGGGCAAGGCATGATGGGAGGTATGGGTATCTACACATGATAATTTGTGCTAACAGTATGACATAATCGTTATTGATCGGTTTTGACAGTTTCTTTGTCATATAGCAATGATGTGAGATAAAGACGGAAATGGAGATGATCATTCATTATTATAATTATGCCTTTAGTCTCATCTCTTAGAATACACAGTGAATGTGTAATGTGCTCAAACAATTAGAGTCTCTGACAGAACTACTTTCAAAGCAGACAGGACAGAGCATGATCTTTCAAGTCCTCAACAACATTAAGTGTATAGGAAATTCTGGTCTTTGAATAAACCTTTTTACAATCATAATATACTTTAGACGAGAGGTAAAACAACCCTGTGAGATCTTTTCTGAAAAGGTGATATTATAACTGAAACAGAACTCTCCTGGGAATTTAAATACTTCTAAGTACACTTGGCTCTTAGAATGTTTAGATTATACACCCAAGTTTGTATTTTAAGAATACTTTAACAGTTTTAGTTCATATTTGCAAAGAGTATACATATTTTTAACATTAGTGATTATAGGTGACACTAACTGTGTGTGTGTGTGTGTGTGTGTGTGTGTGTGTGTGTGTGTGTGTGTGTGTGTGTGTGTGTGTGTGTGTGTGTGTGTGTGTGTGTGTGTGTGTGTGTGTGTGTGTTGGCGGTGTTTACACGTAGCCTGCTATTTTCATAAACGGACATTTCAACCTCTCCGGTTTCAAAAATAACATTGTGTACAGCTGTCAGTTTTCAGGAAAGTGTTCGTTTACACGTACCCGTGTATATATGCCGTCAATGCAGTCAAGAGCACGCCAAACCTGTAGGTGGCAGTGTAACGAGAAGCTCAAGCCCACGTTAGCCAGAATCAGAATCCCGAAAATAGCAACAACAGCAACGAATCACTTCCTCTCTCTTCTCTTCCTCACTTCCTCGGCTACCTAAAAATCAGTTTACATGCAAATGTGCAAATGAAGATTTCACAAATCTCAACTCTGGCTGGAGTTTTTAGAAAGTCACGTTTTTAGAGGACGAATTCTCCGTTTGTGTGTAAACGAAGGGCACAAACATAGGGAAATGTCTACGTTTTTCAAAATAACCATGTATGTGTAAACAGGGTATAACATGTTATATGTTACACCTTACAGGCCTAACATGAAGAAGACACAATGTTTTGTGTTGCATACAAAAGTGTCCCACACAAGCCAGTGTGCTGGGAAATACAGGTTGATCATGGGTCCTTAGTGGAAAAAGGGTGAGATGAGTGTGCTTTGCTCTGGTGGGATTTCTCCCTATTGATCACAAAGGAATCACCACCACACCCCGAGGTGAGCCAAGATAACACTTGGATTCAATAACAGAACCCACACACAACACACACACACACACACACACACTCATGCCCCGGTAGGTGCAATAAACTCACACCATCAGATAGTGTTAAATGAGGAACTAATGACAGTTGACAGGAGACAGACCAATTAAACCTCATCAATTCCTGCCTTCCCTCTGAGCTACGAGCAAACACCCCAATCAACAACTTGATCAGTCAGAAGGTGACACTACAACGAAATGGCCACACCAAATCACCTAACAACAGTGGCAGATGTATAGCCCCCTCCTGCCTTTATAGGAGGGGGCTTCATTCTTTGGTGGCTGTTAATGAACCTGGTCTTATTGGTCATCTATCCACTGGACCCAGCAGAGCTGATCCAGTCAGGCTGAGTCTTGAGTGCACTAGCTTTTAAGGGTGGAACTGAATAATATTCTATCCGGAAAACTGTATACTAGTTACAAAATTGATAATGAATACATTATAAAAATATGTATAAATAAATGTCTAAATCTAAAAATATGAAAATATGTCATTTGAAAGGAGAGTAAAGGTGGGATATGCTCAAAACGACTGTTCGTAGGATGTGTTGTCCAACCATGTCGGAAAGCCAAAGTGTTTATAGCTGTTCTGAACATCCACACCTGAATGCAGGTTGAAAAGCCTGCCATCACAGAGAGGGGCGAGACAGGATGAATCGTTTAAATATGGGGTTAACAGCACACACTTTTGGACAGTCTTTCCTGGAACATGTTTATAGTGCTTTACTTGGTACATACTAAAAGTGCCAGAAACTGCCCTAACTGTCTAAAGAATAAAAGTTGGTTGGTCGGTGTCATAAAGTTACAGAAATTGACGCAGCACGTCAGAATTCAATGTCAGAAAGGTGATAGGTGATTCAGACGCTGTTCCTCCACCTGACAAGCACTTCGGTTAGAGCATAACTGGGCCCTAAATCCTTGGTAGATGTGTGTTATCAGAGTGCTGCCAGGGGAGCAGTATAGGTCCCCTCCCTACTGTACCTCATAGTATTATAATGCACTGTTTTTGGTGTCTGTTAAGTTTTTAAACTCATGGATGCATCACTCAAACTGGATTTCCTGAATTGTATTTTACCTCCATTTACCTAGTACCTTTTTTGTGGGTCTGAACACCAGCTTAACCGTCTGGCACAAGGAAGAAGAACGATGAAAAATGTAACATTCTAAACTTTCTTTGACAAATGTAGGCTATTTAATATGTTAGTAAAATTGAAGTCTGGAGCTGCGCTAAGTCCAGAATGTATGAGTATCCTGGACAGAATTGGGTGTCAGTCTGTCTATCACGTGGTTTTAAAATCCATACCTACCAAAAGCATATGGCATCTTTTTAAGCATATATTTTTGTTTATCCTGTCCCCAAATTGTATCCCTAAGCACAAACAATATCACCCCAAAAAAAAACACAAATGGTTGCCCCACTGGGTCCGTGTAACGCTTATCAGTTCAATTTTCTAAGCACAAATGGACATTTGGAAAAACAGAAAAATGGGTTCAATTGTCAATATCCAGCACAGACTTGAATCAAGATCGCCAAGTGTCTATATTTAAAGTGTCATCCTCCGCCCATACACAGGACCACTCAGAGGCGGCAAACGAGAGAGTCAGGGCTTTTCCTGGTGGGCCGGTAGTGTCTGTTTCGAGGCCGCGAGGGCCGGTCTGATAATAGTTATAGGCTACATTGCAAGTTCTTAGCCAAACCATCAACTGCCCGGCCGCTGCCCGCTGGTCAAACTGTGCAGCCTCTGCTCAACCCGTATGGCGGGCCGCAGCAGCCTCTTATTTCAATATGGAAAGCCAAAAAAGAAAAGGGAAATGTGGCTCTGAGATGGTCAGACTCAAAAGAAAAAAAAGGGATTGTGTTGCTATGCTGTGAGGTTATTCATTCACCATCCGAACATTTATCTCCCCTCTTCTCAACAAGATTCCGAATTATATTCTCGTAATTATCCAGGGTCGACATGACTCCCCCGAGTCGTCTTGAATGCCCGCCTAAACACATCCAGACACACCCACGATAACAGCCAACCAATCATTGGTAACTAGGCAGAACGAGGGAGAGAATATCATTGCAGTATTGAATAATTGGAGCCCAGACGCAATTTTGTAATTTTCTAAATTTCTGATCCTCTGAATAAAAACAGAAAATTGGAAAAAACAGGTTAAAGATCTAATTTTTTAATTTGTCAAGGCAGAACAAAATTAAAAATTGGATATTTGAATCCATTTTTCTGTTTTTCCAAATGTCCGTTTGTGTTCAGAAAATTGAACTGATAAGCGTTACACGGACCCCACTGTACACCAAATTGTGTTTGATGTCCCCATTCCTGACAAGTGGGCCTCCAAAGGACAATCAATTTGGATCTTTTGATCACAACATATGGGTTCTAGCTGTCACAACTTTGACCACAAAAGTGAGCACCAGATACATCTACAGTCCCTTGAGGTGTATCCGGCATATTTTTCCTCCCGTATTGGAAATCAATGAGCAGCAAATTATTTATGGAAAGTATACGCTGTGTTGAATTACTGTTGTTGGAGACCATGGGGATTTATACAGGAGCCTGACCACACAAATCATGCATAGCCAGCACCTGCAAAGTGACAGGTGACTCACTCTGAGGCAAGGCAGATATGGATGTTAGAGAATGTGTGTTGTTGTCTGTGTATATAGACAATGCAACTTCCATTATTACTTAATTTCCACTCCAAGGTCTAAACAATAACAACAAAAACTTGAGCAAAATCTGTTACAATAGCCTTTGTTTTCCGTAAACTCTCCTGTGGCCACTGCAGCTCCCTGAAAGATGTGTTATCTTCCTCTGTTGACCCACATAGGCCACTGTTGATATATGTATTGATTGTATCTGCTGTGGCTGTCACAACACAGGGTCACGATAAGAAGGGATGGAATAGGCCAATCAAGGTAGCACATACAGTATCCGAACTCGGAAACAAATGCCTAAGATGAATACCTATTTTCAAAGAACAGTAATTCTCTTACATGTTGATAAAGTTTAAATCAGGTCAGGGAAAACTTTTAAGATAATGTTTTAGAGGGTTACAATGGGCAAAGATTCAGATACAGAAAACACATTATAAACTTTCAGATATAAAGTCCGGACTTTGGTCTTTTTGTGAGAGACAAAGGTTAAGACAGGCAGGAGCGTGGGCTAGAGGGCAGAGAGGCCTGCGCACGCTGATTTATGGCAGGCAAGGTGGAGGGCGCAGGATGCCCTACTCGCTGTGATCACAGCTTCCGTGTTGTCATTCTTTTTCCCCCTGTTGGGACGCTTCCACCCCACAGGCCAAAACTGACAGATCTATATACTTTGCCCCTCTCCTTTCAGCTAGCTCCCACTCACCCCCTACCTTACTCAGAACTACATTTATCATGTTCTCACATTATAAATCACTCTGGCTAAAGTGGGTCCGATAACTGTAGCATCACTGTCAATGGCTGCTCCCCTAATCTGCCTGCCAGACAGCCCCACAGACCTTCAGACCACCATGGATGTCCACACTCTCCTTTAACTGGGTACCTTGGGATACAGCAGGAACATTTGCATGGCTACTAATTTATCTTTTAGCATAACTGGCTCTCACAGATTTGACAGTCTCTTCACAACATGAAAGATGAACAGAGAGCCCTGAAAGCCCCCACAGGCCCCTAACAGAGTGTTACATTGTCAAAATAGAGTTTCAGCCGCTACAGAACCATCATTTCCAATTTCCTTCAGTCAGTCAAGATTGAAGAGAAACTGTGGAAACACAATTACCCTTCCAATTGTGAGAAATCTATGTGACAAGCACATGGACATGTTTGTTTAAACCTGTCTGGAAAATCAGTGTTTATTCAACACATTTGAGTTGCAAAAGCAAGTATGTTTAGTTTAATGGGTAGATTTGCAGCTTTTACACCCTTACAATTAATATAAACATCGCATTGCTTGTGGCCACAACCAACCTTCATTCAACACAAAAATTTACAGATATAAAAATAGTAAGGGAGCAAGTGTCGTTTATGTGAATTATGAGCGTAAAGATCACTAGTTGAAGCCCTGACTACACAAACAGGATGTGTCATGGAGGACACATGGGGGTCTTCCAGCATGGGTAGCTTCCCCCTCACGGCTTCTGTAGGCAGATTTATCTTCCAGAGGTTAAGGGTGGGACACCGGCAGAGGAGAGGGAGCTGCAGTGTGGGAGGGGGGCAGCAGGCTATGAGCAGGCGAGTTTGCTTTTACGTGTTTTCTTTTCTTCCCTTTGAAAAACAAGGGGGTTTGCAGGTTGCTTACCGTGGGCATAAGTCCATAAAGCTGTGAGGAGAGAGCTGCAGCCACATGTCTGAGGAGTAATGCGATCCCAAGGGGCTGACCGCTGTTAACTTTTATTATTGTAAATACTCTCTGTTCGCTTCTGTCCTGTCTCACACAACCCCTGGATACTTTTATGTGCGGCTTGTGTTTGATTAACCTCAGCGATTCACTCAAGGCCCATTTGTATGCAGTAAGTATAGACGTAAACAGACACAAAATGCACTGCCATAAAGTAGGTATAAGCTTGTCGGCAGACAGACATAAATATGGTGTCCGTAAAGGTTACAAAAACAAGTCCTGTATCAACAAAGTTTCATTTGTTACATTGCTAACACAGATACCCGTGCTGTATAAGTCCCTATGCAGAGCAAACTCGGACAGAACAAGGTAAATGGTTAATTACTTGTGCATACACATGAAGTAAAACGTGTAACATATAAAGATACACGCGCATGCAGCCACACTGAAAATAAAAGCCATTCGCTAATTGAAGGTTTAGTACAACAGAAGCTTCTGGAAGTTTATTTATGGAAAGTCTGTTTGATAGCAGAAGATGTACATGCAGACAGACAGTCAGACAGACAGGGCTGTGTGGGGGAGATCAGTGAGCTAGAGAGCCCTGATTGATAAACTCCCTATCTGGCTATTTACGATCTGGCTGCAGAAGAGGCAGGCTTCGCCAGACAGAAAAGCAATTAATCTGCAAACGAGCTGGGGAACAGCCGGCCTGAGCATTGGAGCCTCCTACCAGCGTCGCTCTGGAGGGGAGATAAGACTGCAGACGGCTATTTATTGTACATTTTAATTAAGTGCTTGTTAACGCTAGTTATCTTAACAGTCACAAAATTACCGTTGTAATGCATTTAGTTTGAGGAAAAATGGAGAGGGCTGCAGCACTTTATGAAAGCTGGCACAGCTTGCCTTCATTTGAAATCACAGGATAAATTCAGAGGAGGCGGATGCCACAATGATCTAAGCTCAGGCACTAATGGTTATTTAATATGGCCATCAGCGGTCCCAAGTCCCCAGCATACGGCGCTCGCACAATAGCCTCCAAACCCTCTTTAACACTTATTTGAGATGACAGGAAAAATGAAACCGTTTGTGCTTTCAATGGAAAAGCAATCATTGGTACATTATACTCTGCTTGCCCTATCATGCTAATGCCGGGTAAAAATGTCACCAAATGTATTTAAAGGGCTGATGGAGTGTTGCCGTTTGATTCCTGCTGCCTGCCTGATTAATAAAAACCTTCAATTTGTATGTAAATGCAACCTGGGGCTCATATCATCTGCACACCTGCACCTGGAGAAAAATAATAAACTCAAGTTTAATGTGGCAATTATGAGAGTTTATGGGGATTGTGGGGAAGAGGGTGGCAGAGGAGAGGCTAGCTTGATGAGAAGGCTCTCAGAGGGGAGTGGGCCGACCCAGACCAGCCCGCTACAGGAATGACCTGATGCACAAATCTAACCCCATCTTACCACAACATGCACACCTCCACAACACAGGCTGGTAGTAGGGATTAAGGCAGTTCACTGATGTTTTCTTCAAAACAAGTATTGCTTGGTTTGTATTATTTGCAGGTACTGTATATTGGCCAGTTACAAATTTAAATAGCTAAGAGCAATAATATAAAAGAATACCTTTGATGTTGTATTTTGTTCCTTTAAATGTTTTGTTAGCTGTTTAGTTCTGTACACAATAACCTCATGGTTCTGTCTGTCTAGTCTTGTAAGTACTTGCATTGTGCTCTTGTCAATAGAATTATCACCATGTCACAACGCTTAGCATTTAAAAGAAACATGCCTGGGCCTATTATCATTCGGCATGTAAATGGTATTGACCTTGCGTCAAGCTGGCCATACCCACTCTACCCCTGGTAATTGATTTGTGTATTGTGTTGTGCTTTTCTTTTCTTTCGCACCATACATTCTCAGCCTCACACCCTACTTCCTCCAAGAACAAAGTGAGAGTGTATTGACTAAATGTGAGAGGAGTAAAGATTACAGAGCAAAGATTAAAGGCGGGTACTGTTGACTGAGCTTGCTGGGGTGGCAGCATGCAGCTTTCACCCACACACTGGGACTTTGAAGCCAGCTCTGTCCTCCCTCCTTCACTGGGCTCAGCACTAACGTGTCTCACCTTGCCCACTGTAACCTGTCAGGATCAGCGCTCCTCAAGTAGGAAGACAGAGGAGAGCAGAGGACCTGCTGAATATTTTGACACAACTCCCGCTCTTTGCTTCAGACAACTCAACAGATATTGGGCCAAAACAATAACAGAAGTATATTCACAAACTGATGCAACTTTCATTCAGACAGAGAAAGAAATGAACAGGGGCTGAAATGATGTGCTTGAACTACTGCATATTCTTTTAAATCTATTAATTGCTCCATAGATGATTCATTAGTGCACTATACAAACCGAGGTTTGGGTGCCCCAGCTTTGCAGTAACCTCACTACTATTGAAGATGTGTGACACAACCACACGCAGCACAAACAGTAAAATGACAAAGACCATGCAACAAAAGAAAGAAGGTGAATATAGTGATTTGGAAGAGTGTCAAAAACTTCTGTGGTCTGTATTATGTGGGTGAGTAGACTGGAGCAATGCAGTGAGACGGTGATAATAGTTATCTGCCGAGATGATCTGCTCGGGCATGATGATAGCGCTACAGAGTTGCGACTGTGAATCAGTATCAGTATCAGAAGATGTGGGCCCTTCTCTCAACTCAGGGTAGAAAAAAAAATCCCCACCTGCCTAATGGCTTTAGACTGCAGCCATTCGGCCCTGCTAATCTTCAGTCTCTATGAAAATAACTTTTTGTGCTGTATGAAGATTGGATTTTACAGATCACAACGGCAAGGCAATGCATTCACTCAGCTGTACTTCTCATGAGAAACGTATCGTGATCTCTAATAATATTCTGTATACGGCTTCAGCCAACCGCTACCTTTAAATGTGATGCCGTATTAATATTAATATTTATGGACTGTGGAGGAGCGCAAGCCGTCTGAGGGGTACGGGCAGAACAAACTTCCATTAATTCCTATGGAGGGGAAAGTCCAAATTAATTCCTATTCACATTTTAATGCCTTTATGCTAATGCAGGTTCAGAGGGAGAGGACGCTGAACCCACAGGAGGAGGAGGGTTAAAGTTGACTTCTGCACCTGAGAAATCTTTCTTCACACAGGGAAATTGGCTAAAAGCCTGAGCTTATATGGCAGCTACCATTTACAGAACACACACACAGTATCAGGCCCATATTTGATTCCAAAGTATTCAAAGATTGCAACCGTGCTTTAATGTTTCTTTTGCTACAGGTATAATGTCTCAGCACTATCAAATTCTAAACATCCATTGATGTTAATAAGACTTCCCACAAGGTTGTTCAAGGATATTACAGTTTATTTTAATTTGTTTTTTATTTGGGTTGTTTCTGACAATATTTATATCAGTTATGATAAATTAATTGCTGAGATCTGGAAACATGGCGAACAAGTCCAAAGGGCAATAAGTGACACAGATAATCAAAACCACTTTTACTGGAGGCTAAACCAAAAGTCAGCACACATGAAATGTTACACTTTGCACAGGAAAACATGCCTTTGTTTTGTCTTTCATTAAGGTTGGAAAACCAAGGGGTTTGTTTCAAACCTGATTGATCGTCTGACCACTCATGTTTCTTGCTTCATCTGACTCGCTGCGTTCCCAGATCTCAGCAGTTCCCCAGGTGAGTATGATGTTGTTATCACCAGGAATGGTGTCCAAAACTATGAAAATAAGACCAGAAACATCCTTTTATTTGAATATGCCTATCCTAACAAATTATGTTATCTCACCAAAACACAAATTCAATGATACAATTTCTAGACCACATCTGCCTTGATCTTCATTTGATCAGGAATTCCAAAACCTCCAGTCAACTCCCCTCTGTCCAACCGGGAAAATCCAAGTCTATCCATTCTGGTTTGTCTGGACTGGTTAATGTGGAGCTGAGACAAACAGAAATAGATTGCACTGGTAGCAATTGTGCCCCCCCCCCCCCCCCCCCTCCCCACCACCACCACCACCACCCCACTGTGTTACAGCTGTTATCATTACATATTTACTTGGAGGACAAGCGCATGCTCCCTCCAGATAGGCCCCTATCAGTACATGTCTATGTTGTGACACCTGGAGGGTAATTGTCATTAATTGCACTCATTTGGGCAGCAGGTCAGGGCAACTGAAGCGCAGGTGTTTGGGACGAAACATGATTATTCCCATCCAAAGAACGGGAGGCTAGGAAAGAATGATTTTGCCATTGGGGAAGGCCCCACACATAACGACTGTACATTCTTCTGGTTTTATCACGCATTAGTGGGTAATTGGGGCTAAAAAGAAAAGTGGGAAGAATGTCATCATCATTATTTCCTCCTTTCCTGCATTCCCTCCATTCATAAAGGAGATGGAGCACTCTATCAGTTTAGAATGGGCAAGTCTAAAACGCTAAGATGACTGTAGTGACTGGACAATCAAAGCACCAGCCAATGTCTGTTATACAAGAGATCACAACAGTGGGGGCAACAGTTCCCACACCAAATTGTCTTTAAGAAATGATGCTTGTATACCAGACGTGTGTCCAATGTAATCATTTGGAGAGAAAAAATTAATTTTCTCTGAGCTTTGGAAAAAAACACTCCATAAACAAACAAACAAACACCCTTTAATCTAGAAGACTCCCCTCTCAGAAAAATACTTGTGTTAGTCACAAACTCACTGTCTGGAGAAGGAGTTACCAAGATGGTGCCCAAGTGGGCCTTAAGAGAGACCTTGGTGTCAGCAGAATGTATGAGACCCTTATCCATGGTTCAAATGAGTTTAATTAAAAAGTGAACACCATCTCCTAACCATTCATCTGTTTGACTCTATCATTATCTGATTACCTTGTTATCAAGCTGCATCATGACTCAGCTGCTACGAATGCAAAGCAATTACCAGACATCATGTTCATGTCTGCATGCCCAATCAGTATGAATTAAAAGCTATAGCCTCTCCATTGAATGCAGTTTCATTGAAGCACTCAACATATATTTTTCAGTGTGCGTAACGTTCTTCTTCTACACTTCTAAGTTCAATCTTTCCTCCCCTGCTGTTGCTGTTCATCTGCATTTACCCCGAGACTGACATGAGTGTGACACTGACAAACACTATTTAGGCTGTGATTTCTTCTTGTTTTTCTTATAACGAAAACAACAGAAGAGCCATTTAAGACTCAAAACTACAACTAAGCCTGTCACTGTGAGTGTGTGTGTGTGTGTGTGTGTGTGTGTGTGTGTGTGTGTGTGTGTGTGTGTGTGTGTGTGTGTGTGTGTGTGTGTGTGTGTGTGTGTGTGTGTGTGTGTGTGTGTACCCCACATGGGCGGAGTGCAGACACCAGGCGCAAACATCCTCAATCTGTCCTAATAGCACAGCAGTATACAAAGCACAGACTTCAAATATAACAACCAAGCTACATTCCCTCATAAAAACACTGTTTACCGTCGCTATGATAATTTACCCAGTAACATGTGCCCTCCACAAGAGCAAACACCAAGGGATGCCAACGCGTGTGTGTGTTGGCTGACAAAAATACACAGCAGCAGCTGGGCCCCATGTTTGAAGGCCTGCCCTCCACACGCCATAGCTCAACATGGAGGTACACTGTGACTTCTAGACTAGTTAGTGAGAGGAGGAGATTGAGGGTGGGCCTGAACTTGTGTATGCAGGTGTTTGTGACAAATGAGATGTTAATCACTACCTTCAGCATGGATTTTCACCCAAAAGTATTGCTTTTTGATTAGAACTAATGCTGCGTGGAACCGTTGGTACTATCCACAACTCCTGATCTGCTTTTTTTTTACATCACCTCGGTCGAGATTCCAGCGAACTGAGGCGATACTAAAAGGTTTAAACACTGCAGACTGATTGATCAGAGAGAATTGACACTAGTGCGACACGGGACAATGTGCAGAAATCTGTCTTTTTTTCATGATAATTCTTTGGGGCATTTTTCCCCTTTATTAGATATTGACAGTGGATAGACAGGAAAGGTGGGTGAGAGAGGGCCCTTTGCTGCGTAGCAAAGGGCCTCAGGTCGGACCCGAACCCGGGCCCCTGCAAAGGACTCAGCCTACATGGGGCGCATGCTCTTATTGGGTGGGCTAGAGGTCGCCCCTGCAAACCTGTCATTTTTAAATAGCCAAGCTACGATCAATAATGACCTAATTTTTTTATTCACTTGACGCAGATTTTAAAAAAAATGGCAGCCCGCAAAACCCAGTAGAGACATTCCTCATAGATCAGCTTAGAATTCCACCTACATTGAGGGTTTGAGGTTAGATTGACTATCTGCAGTGGAAAACTCTTGCTATTTATTGTAAATTTCCAATACATTCTTAAGATGGAGATGTAAAAGATGTGACTTAAATAACAAGACAAGGTGGTTATTCTATACTCTTTAATTAAAAATAAAACATATCACAAACAGATAATGTTGTCTTGTAAAACACAGAACAGCCAACAGCATTGACGTTTATATTTTTTGTGATGATGTGATGGTATTCTAGGTCAGCCTGCAATAAAACACCTCCAAAATCCCAAATAATAATAATCATAACAGTGAGTTTTGCTCTCATGCCAGAAATCATTGTGTGTTAGTAGGTGTCACAGTGCACCCCCCATTTGTTTCCAATACCTGCTGCACATCTCCCGTCTGTCCACCTGAGCTGTGGAGACTAATAAGGGGAAACCTGAAGCTGGTAGTGCCAGAGCCTGCTTGCCAAAGCCTCAGAGAAGACAGATGGCATGCGGAAATCAATAACCTCACACAACATCACCCATTTTGTGAACAAATGAATCTGCTTTGACAGTATGTGTATGAGCGATCGGGTGACCTGCTCTCTTCCCATCTGAACATCCTCCCCTCCCTTCCCCAAGCGCACCAAGCGTTATTTATGGCAGTTGGGCACTACGCTCCTGTGTGCTTTGATGTTTAATTCAAGGACCCACAACCAGGCAGGGAGGAGAGCGTGGGTGTGTTGGGAACTCACCGGGGCTCAGGAGCTCAGGAACTCTGATTTCCTACAAATATTCCCGTGTTCCTCACACTGGTCTCTGTCTCTGTGACTGCTTAACAGTTACTCCATGCAGGGCCTGAATGTGTGGGGAAGATGATCTGTCTGGGGATTGATAGTTAGTTGACCAAAACATGTTTGCATTACAATAAGAGTATTGTGAGCATGGCATTCTCAGAGGGGTTCCTAAAACACCCTCTCCCTAAGGCAGCTACAGTGGTAGATGTTAACTCCAATCAAAGCTCAGTATTGTCTGCTCTATCATCAAATAGCTGACTGCTTTGCTGTCAGACCTTAAGTATCCTCCACCTCACTCGCACTACCTCTAACCTCTAATATATCTTTCTCTCTCTCACCCGCTTTATCTCTCCTTCTCACTCTCTCTTTCTCCTTACTGGGCGCTCTCTGAGATTTATTCCAGCCAGGAGCAGCTCCAGCAAGGGGCTGGTGTTAGCAATTTATGGTTTAATAAGACTTACATAAGTCTTGCAGGTGTGCTTTACGTCCCCCACCCGAGCCCATTTGGAGGATTTATGGAAGGCCTTTGGATTGCTGGCTGATTTAGAAGTCCTCTTTCCTGTCTCTGGCCTGTCCAGGCCACCACACACTCCCCTAGACGTCTAGCCTGACTGGCCAAATGTTCGTCAGACCGGGGTCTGGCTGGGGACGCGTCTGCCAAAGAAACACAGACACCTCAGTAAAACCATGTCTGGGCTGAGTACAGGTGTGTGATATACTGTTCATAAACCCAGGTAATGGCGCGTTGGTGTTGGCCACCTTGTTAATGTAAGCACTGAGATACAAATCAGAGTGACATATAGGCTAGACTGGAGGTGTCCCACTGGATACGCCTATAGCAATGATTTTTAAATCAGAATAGGTATCAAAAGCCACATTCAATTCGGATACATGTGGCCATTGTTAGGCAGAGGAGAATGGTTTTGCCATCTTGGCTGGCCCCACTAACCTCCACCATTGTAGAAACACACAGGGGCACTCGCAATTGCACAATGACACACAAGCTACACAACAGCTCTGTAAAAGCAAGGTGAAAAGGGGCCTGAATGGAAATAAGTGTTGCCAAATATGAGTTATTGTGATGAGGCAGTGCTCAGCTGTTCGTTTTTTAATATGCCAGCTAAGAACACGGCCTTAATCAGCGACAACATCCTCTTCAGTATTCCATTGCTGATTCCAACAAGCACATGAACAGTGTTGTTTGAAAGCCAGGCTGATGAAAAATTGTGCAATCTCCGTCCCTACTGTTGACTGGTAATTGCTCATCTGGGTAGATGCTAATTGACAATGACCTTTGACCCTCCCTGTCTTTTTATTCAAGTGATCTCACAGGGTGGTCCCAAAGATTACAAAAAAAAAATTGGTATTGGCTCTCACAGAAAAAAAATGTAAATTAGTTTTAAGCTGGAAATCACCCCAAGCATTTTATACATGCATTCATACAGACATAAGTTGTTTTGAGGAAAAACTATTTCTGTAATGTTCAGAAACTACTTCAAGGTGGGCATAAAATGGGTAATCAGAATGAATTCTGTCACCCAAGCTTCTTGACAATGACTTTTCGTCGATTTCAAGGGGGCAATATTATAACCACATATGAAGTCATCAATAATACAAGAGGCCATTTAACTGTAA
>CM042426.1:6927941-6935441 GCA_023631565.1 Gymnocephalus cernua | reverse complement strand
CAAACTGTCCACCAGCTTGTGGCATGGACACTGAACTCCAAAGGCACCTACGTGCTTTCTACATGACACATAGTTCATTTTTGTTTCTGCTCTGGTGGTTACTAACAATTTATTCCAGCGACTCAGCCACCATTTAGCATTAACCCAACTGGGGCAACAAAACGGAGCACAATCAATGTTGGATCAATGCAGAAGGCGAATCAATCACAGGGTTTTCTTCTCCAAATATTTAATTAAACATGGTGGCAAATAACTTCAGGATTTATTGTTTGATGCTAAGAGCATTAGTGATTTTCCTCTTCCGCCTTCCCACACGGGGCCTGAATGCTTTGCCGGTCAGGAGGCTTAAAGGGACCTGGGGAATAGCATGCAGACACTTTTCCAATATATAATCATGTGTATATATACATGAATATATACTCTCTTGCCTGTGTTCCTAATCCACTGCTGCTCTGGGGCACTCATTTCATTAGACATGGGCAGGCAAGGCTGACAGGCTACGAGGCCTCTTGAATATATGCTCCAATGACTACCCAATCCCAACAAATGATGCCGATGAGCGATGTGCATATTGTTTAAGTCTGCTAATGTGGATGCTTGAGAAGTGGTTTGGGGTTTGAGAAGGCTGACATGTGCTGAACCTGGTGTCCTTTTGAGTCATGGTCATGGATATAAAAAAAAGGCAGGGAGAAGTTCAACGTAACTCTCCTCAGGATATACATAAATTTAACTGTGAGGGAGCATCGTTTGAAGAGCGGACTGCTCTTTTTTGTGCTTTATAAAATCTGCAGACCATATGTATTGATTGGTATATAATCTGCCAGCGCCAGAAGGGCTTGAATCATTCTGGGTCTGGAGAGAGAATGCCGGGGCAGTGGTGCTCATTGGAAAAATCTGACAGAGACACAAAGATTAGCAGATATCCACACACACACACACACACACACACACACACACACACAGAGATGGGGTCTGGCAGGCCCTCAGAGGGCTGATAAGAGTGGGCTTGGGCGATGATGAGGCCCACTCATGGATGCATTGTTCTCCTAAAAGGGGCGGATCTCCCCTGTGTTGGTGGTTATGAAGCAGGAATTGAGGAGCAGGGAGAGGGTAATCATTATTGGTTGTGACAGCGGTGGCCTGACAGCTGGGTCCAGTCTTGCTCCAGTGCTTGTTGTACAACAGACAGGCTAACACACATACACAGACAGACACTTGCATGCACACACATACACATATGTCTGTGAGCACACGGGTGTATGGCTGTGCATGTGCTAACACACATTACAATACCCAAACAAGACTAAAGACAGGCTCTGTTCAGGATTGTTTGTCTTTGTTGGGCATACCCTTTATTTATTTAGCTATTCTTAGACTTTTCAAGCCAGAGGTGTGGCTAAAAATGTGGTTTGTCCTGTGGGGGGTGCTAGAGGAAAACCCATAAAATCAGGGTATATAAATAAATAAATAAAGGGTTTATCCTCTCAGGTGCAAGAATGTGCTTAAAGGAGAACTCCGGCCAATTTTTACGTTAATCTTGCTAAATATAACTATGCGAGACCTGTCTATAGCAAAAACAGTTAGCGCAACAGCAGCTACATAGACGGAGCTGCTGCAGTTAATGCCCACCGCTCCCACTTAGCTAAATGGCAGTTATGGGGGAATAAGCTAAATAGTGCCTTTGTGTATCTTAACAGGACACAAAATGCAATTAGAATGTCTGTGTAACATGAACAGGGCCCTTACATGACAACAAGATGCATTTTCAACATTCACCTACCCTGTTAGCTGCTAGCTAGCTAGCTGTCGTCTGGGACGAGAGAGTGTTCAGTCAGGCTTCAGTAATAATCATCATGCAGCAGTCCCATGTGTCCCGGTGGGCATGAAGCAGAAGCAAGGCCGCCGGTCGGACACTACCACAACGATCCCCACGGCAGAGAATACTACTCTCCAACACCAGATGGATCGCACACAAAATGGATATATATCATATATATGCTACAAATACACACGGGACTGCTGCATGATGATTATTATGATTATATCAAGTTCAGTAGAAATCCAGCCAGTCGTTTTTGAGATACGTTGTTACCAACACCTTGACCAAATGTTCCGGCAGTCACCGACATCACCATGATCTATCCTCTAGGAACTATGAATGTTCAGTCCAGTTGGGCAGATGCTGACATATCTTTCTCTGGACGAGTGTTAGAGGGACCAGCAGATGAAGGGGCAAAAACTGCACCAATCCATAGACACCTACGTACACACACCCAAAAGAGAATAAAAAAAACATTGACTGATAAAAAGAGCTAACATGTGCTCTTTTTCACTTGTCACCCAGAGCTTCCCTAAAACTACAGATACAATTAATGTTTGATGCAAATAAAAAGGAAGCAGCAGTGGCCAACCGGGCATCCTGAAAAAGCAGAGTTGGCTAATCTGCTGAAGTATTACCAAGGCTTTGTTTCTATGTGTTTGATGAAACAGGTACAGCTTTGCTGACTAGCCTTTGTTTACAGTGGTAACATGTATGCATTGTGCACGGTAAGAGCAGCACTTTGTCACCACCATTCATTTCTAATTCACACATAGGCCTATTAGTTTGTGTTATCATAATAGGCTAATAATTACAAAGTGTGTTTCAAGTGCCAAGACAACACCTGTGTGCGGGTGTACACAAACACACACAAGACATAGACACATAATGTGCTCCCAGGTATTCATTGTGTCACTCACTACTTGCACCATCTTCTACATTAATAAGTGCAGTGTTTAGGTGAATAAATCATTATCAAGTGTTTGCTTGTAAAGTCTCCTCTGACCTCAGTCCGTTGGCATGCTGAGCCCCTCAATAGGGCTGATTATTAAAAGCAAGGTCCCCACCCACCGACCTCCATAACATACCATCACAGGATCTGCTTATAGCTCCTGACGCCACTCATGGAAATGGACTGCTAGATAGTGAAATACAAGGTGACAGAGATGCCGCTGAGGAAAAAAAGGTATTTTCTCATGATGCCATTGTTAAAACTGCTCATTCGTCACAAAGTAGTGTTTCCAGGAGGAATTTTTCCATCTACCCCAACAACTCTCTCTTTGCAATAATTGCTTAACTTCACCACAGAGACTTGCTGTTGTTTTTTTTCTTGATGGGAAGCGAAATCTGTCACAATCTTGCAGTTCTCCCCAAAGTGACTAAATCCTAAAAAGAACAAAGAAGAAACACTTGGTAAATAATTAATAAGGCAATGCTAATTATAAAACCAAGACAAATGAGTTGAAAGTTTACATTGGGGTAAAATCATGAGGCTCAAATCATAATGGCTATGCAGACCTCGAAATCAAATATGACCATTTATTTCTTATCTAAACAGTGCTGGTGTTATTTCCTGTTGGATGTTTTCAGTTTCTGCATGAAGGATCAAAATGATTTGACCCTCAAGATGAGCTGGCTTCTTAACAAACCACATCATCAATATGGATTTGTACCGTGATTTTACTTAAACATACTGATTCGGACTCAGAATCAGAATCAGTTTTATTGGCCAAGTATACTTACACACACAAGGAATTTGACTTCAGTAGGTATTAACTCTCTACACATTCAACAAATACACATGTATTAGTAAACATTCAGTAGACAAATAGGTATTAATATGGTCATTATACATTGAGACACTGATAACTGTAAATTTGAAGAATGAAAATTGAATATGTGCAACCACAGAGAAAACAGCCACAGATAATTCATATGCTACAAATGAATGACCAAAACAACTTACTGCAATGTAATACTCTCTGAACACTTGTAAAGCAAACAAATAGTCACTTTTCATAGCAGCTAATGTCCAGATTTGGAATCCCTCCTTGGCATCCTCACTCTGTCCCTACTATCTACCCTGCACCCCCTGCAAAGCCCAGGCCAGCACACAGATGAGGAGGCTCCGCTCACCCATGTTGGTACAGCTGCCTCTTCTCCAGCCTCAAACCAGCAGCAGCAACAGCTGGAAAGACTGAGGCTTTGTCTGGCTCAGTAGGCCAAAAGTGTTGGGAAGCTGATATTTGTCTGGCCGCAGCGTTGAGCTACGGGGCCAAGAAAGGGCATCATTGCCTACCACTGGATCAAGAAACTCCATAATAGGCAAACCATGTTATGCTTTCTTAAGTGAAACAGATCATGGGTTGGCCTTTTGTTGGAAAGCTGTGATAAATAGTTGGCGTTTTCTAGAGGATGTGCCACTTTGTGAATGGTTGAATGACGGTTTGGATCCACAGACCGTGCAAATCTGGTAGAACAGTGTGGATGCTCTGGGAAATTGTGTAACTGTACAGCTTATAGACTGTGTTCTGTGTTCATACTAGAAAGTTGGAGTGATTTGCTGAAAGATTTTTCTGATAATCAATGGACAATTAAAAAAATGTATACATCACTGTATACAGGGAACTCTGTTTGGCCACCAGCTTGTAATCTTTCTCTCCCCCTCTCTGTCTCTGCCTTTTCCTGTCTCTCTTCCTCCCTCTCCTTCGCTCTCTCCTGCTGTCACCTCTCACAGAGCCTGGCAGCATCAAGCCAGCTTGCATTTTAATTTGGCCCTGAAGTTACTTATTTCATTATCGATCATCCGTAATGCTGAATCAATGTTCATCTTGTTACGCGGGCCATACCCGTGTAATACAGTGATAGTGGGGCCCAGTGTTACGCATTCCCTTTACAAAGTGACTTTACCGTAAAATCAATGCCTTGTGTTACTGATACAGGGGAAACTGCAGCAGATGGAGTGAGAGTGAGTGGGCAGAGAGGAAACAAAAAAAAAAAACTTACCTTCAATGCAGCATTATTAAAGGCAGTCACAAAGCATATCAAATCTCTACAGTGTCAGTATTGCATTATCATACAAAGCCATGATTTTCTAATAACGTGGAATTGTATGAATGATATATAAACATAACATATTAATATTCAGTTGATATCAGTTGGATTTGGTGTTGGATCATCTGTGTGGCTTAGACTGTCGCTGGGAAAATAATATGTTTTACAGGTTTTGCACAGGCCTGGATTATTTTATACTAATCGTGCCCCCTTGACCCAGCAAACTCATATGATGTTAGAAAATAATAATAATTTAGTTCAGTTCCATCCAGATTCATGTAATGAATGAATTGGTTCCCTAAATAATGACAGTTTAAAGTGACGTTATACTACAAATACAACATCAGGGCACTATGGATGATTTCTGTCGACAAGAAAGCCCTGGGAGTTAAACTATCATGAGAAAAGAATTAGACATTGTTCTGTTATAACCTGTCAATTTCAAATGACAACCAAACCAGAACATAATACCAGAATTAAATATTGTCATAAATTTAACCATGTATTGCAACAAATGGAAATAGAGTTCTACTTGGCGATGAAGGCTCTATTCTAACGATGCTCCCTGGATCAGCCAAGCAGCATGCTAAGTTGAAACAGGGAGCATGCTGCTGAGACCCCCCTGTAAACACGAGTGGGACCAATCCAAGACATTAAAACTATTTCAGACTTAAGCTATGATGACACTCTAAACCAGGAAGGTGGAGGCTGGGGTGGTGGAGGCAACCTTTGCCAGCAGCAGCGGTGTGAGGCAGCATTGGAGGAGCAGGAAGCAGTGAGAAATAAGGAGACATTTAAATGGACAGCCTGATGTTAAAAATTGGCTGTGATTGGTTGTGACTGGTGGGAATGTTAACTCAATTAATGGGCGTGTCCTGCATGAACTAATGTGATGCTTAATTATAACCCCAAATCAGAAAAAGTTGGGACAGTATGGAAAACACAAATAAAAAAAGAAAGTAGTGATTTCTAAATGTACTTTGACTTGCATTTCATTGCAGACAATACAACAGCACATAATTTAATGTGTTCCTCATGATTTTTATTTTTATTTTTTTTCAAAAAAACAAAATTCCTATTTTGGTTCTTGCAACACATTTCAAAAAAAGTTGGAACAGTAAAGCATTTACCACTTTGTAATGTTGCCATTCCTTTTCACAACACTTACAAGACGTTTAGGGACTGAAGACACCAAGTGATGAAGTGTTTCAGGTGTAATTTTGTCCCATTCTTGCTGCAAACAAGTCTTAAGGTGGGCAACAGTATGGGGTCTTCGGTGTCGCATTTTGCGCTTCAAAATGCGCCACACATTCTCTATTGGAGACAGGTCGGGACTGCAGGCAGGCCAGTCAAGTACCCGTATCCTCTTCTTCCGCAGCCAGGCCTTTGTAATGTGTGCAGAATGTGGTTTTGCATTATCTTGTTGAAATATGCATGGACGTCCCTGGAAAAGATGTCTTCTTGAAGGCAGCATATTGTGCTCCAAAATCTCTATGTACTTTTCAGCATTAATGGTGCCATCACAGAAGTGCAAGTTACCTTTGCCAAGGGCACTGACACAACCCCATACCATGACAGACCCTGGCTTTTGGACTTGTTGCTGGTAACAGTCTGGAAGATCCTTTTCTTCTTTGGTCCGGAGCACACGGCGTCCATTTCTCCCAAAAAATACCTAAAATACTGATTCATCTGACCACGGTACACATTTCCACTGTGTGATGGTCCATCCCAGATGCTTCCGAGCCCAGAGAAGTCGTTGGCGCTTCTGGACACTGTTAACATAGGGCTTGCTTTTGGCACAGTGCAGTTTTAACTGGCATTTGTGGCTGTAACTACGTATTGTGGTACTTGACAAAGGTTTGCCAAAGTAGTATAGATGAATGACGATTCTTGATGCAGTGCCGCCTGAGGGATCGGAGATCATGGTTGTTCAGCTTAGGCTTGCGCCCTTGTCCTTTACGCACTGAAATTCCTCCTCATTCCTTGAATCTTTTAATTATGTTATGTACTGTTGAAGGTGAAATAAGCAAATGTCTTCCTATCTTTCTTTGTGGAACATTGTTTTTAAACATTTCAATAATTTCCTTACGTATTTGTTGTGAAACTGGCGATCCTCGGCCCACTTTTGCTCCTAAAGGACTAGACCTTTCTTGGATGCTGCTTTTATACCAAATCATAATTACAATCACCTGTTGACATCACCTGTTTCAAACCACATCATTTAACCAATTTACCTGATTACTAGCCCTAAATTGCTCCTGTCCCAACCTTTTTTGGAATGTGTTGCAGGTCTGAATGACAGGAAAGGATGTATAGTTACAAATGAAATTAAGTTGACCAGACAAAACATGAAATATTTTGTGTTCACATTGTCTGCAATGAAATACAAGTCAAAGTACATTTAGAAATCACTACTTTCTTTTTTTATTTGTGTTTTTCATACTGTCCCAACTTTTTTTCTGATTTGGGGTTGTAATATAGTTTAGAGGGATATGTGACTAGTCTAGGTGAAGTGTAAACAATATAATATCCAAAGACATTAAAGTAATATTGTAGTAGGGAATTGAAGAGGAGGATAATGTGATAACCCCTCTATTGAGTAAAGTGGGCACACGAAGTCTATATAA
>CM042426.1:6877941-6922941 GCA_023631565.1 Gymnocephalus cernua | reverse complement strand
TTCCCTTGCTTTGTGTGATTGCAGCAGACTTTTTCCCCTTTTCCTACCACCATGTCTTTCCCTCAGTTGGGATATCAGTACATCCGACCGATATACCCGCCGGAGCGCCAGGGGATCGCCAGCAATGCCCGGGCCGGGACAGAGCTCAGTCCGTCCGGCGCACTCTCCAACGTCCTCTCCACTATGTATGGATCTCCTTTCGCCGCAGCAGCGCAGGGATATGGAGCGTTTCTGCCCTACTCAAACGATATATCAATTTTCAATCAATTGGTGAGTCACTCTGCTCTCTCTTAACTCATCCATAACTTTTAAGTTAGAAAATAAAAGAAGAAAATAAGTTTTTAGGAAAGGCTTGTTGGCACGTTTTAAGTGTAAACTTTTGGAGCGCGGTGTAGGCTATAGCTACTTTGTCGCTGAAGCTTTTGTGAAATTTAGTTAAAAAGTGGCTAAAAAGTAACACATGAACAAACTGTGCTTCATATGCTTATTGACAGCACACCATTTCCTGAAACTGAAAGAAAAGAAAGTTAACAAAATGCTGAAACTTGCTGTAGGAGGTTTCCATGTAGGTTGGGAAATGAATTCATAAAAGTAAAGTCCTTTCCGTGCAAGTGTTTCGTTTGAAATCAATTAAAAGTAGGCCTAGTTTAAGTTTCCATTCAGCTGCTAAGCTTGCAGTACGTAAATAACGATGGGAGATGTGACAAACATACATTAACAGTATTGTTTGTTTACACTTTAAAAATAACTTAAATGGTTGTTTTATTACTGTGACTCCATGTCATACTGTGAAGGACTACAAACAAAGTTTCCTATATGGCATTTTATATTAATATAGCCTAATAAATCCCTCTGACTCTTTGGTTCTTTGTCTTTTCAGGGTGCTCAGTATGAACTGAAAGACAGTCCCGGTGTCCAGCACCCAGGGTTTGCCCACCATCACCCTGCTTTTTACCCATATGGCCAATATCAGTTCGGTGACCCGTCCAGACCCAAAAACGCCACCAGGGAGAGCACCAGCACCCTGAAGGCCTGGCTCAGCGAGCATCGCAAGAACCCCTACCCAACCAAGGGAGAGAAGATCATGCTGGCCATCATCACCAAAATGACCCTCACCCAGGTGTCCACCTGGTTCGCCAACGCCAGGAGGAGGCTAAAGAAGGAGAACAAGATGACCTGGGCCCCTCGGAACCGCACCGACGAAGAGGGAAATGTGTACGGCAGCGATCACGAGGGGGATGAGGGGGACAAGAGGGAGGACGAGGAGGAGATCGACTTGGAGAACATAGACACGGAAAATATTGAGAACAAGGACGACTTGGACGACCAGGACGACCTGCACTCAGATATGAAACTCGACGGGAGGAGTGACTCTGAGATTTCTGACGGCTATGAGGATTTACAAGGGCCCGACCAGAGGTTTCTAAAGGCTGTGGGGAAAGAGGGCAAAGACGTGGAGAGAGGAGGAGAGCACTTCCACAGCCACCACCACCACCACCACAATCACTCTTCTTTGGACACCAAAGCGTCCCAAGCAAACGGTGAACAGCTCAAACTGAACCCGGTGTCCGTTAGCTCACCCCCCTCAGAAAACAGCCCTGCCCCAGCCCAAAAGCCAAAGATCTGGTCTTTGGCAGAGACAGCCACGGCCCCTGACAATCCGCGCAAATCGCCACAAATGAACGGCAGCAACTCCGCAGGGCCGGCCGCCCAGACCCTTATCGCCCCGCATAGACTCATCTCTTCTTGTCCCGTTGGGAAAATCCAGAACTGGACGAACCGAGCCTTCTCGGCGCATCAGCTGGCTTTACTGAACTCAAATCATTATCTGGGACTGGCAAACCAAGCCACTGCCACCGGCCTGGCCCTCTACAGCAGCAGGCAAACGGAGGACAGGAGTCATAGTTCAGAGACTTCAGTCACAGGTACATGTCCCCGACACTGAGACGCGCATGTATAAATAACTACAAAAAAACAAAGACACTAGTCATTGCCCGTCATTCATTTCTATTACTTTAGACCTCCCTTTGCCTTATTTGGCTCTTCATGGATTTTTTTTCTCTCTCTTTAGGCCACATACAGATGAACAGTGTTACAATGTTATAGCTTACAGAATACAGCTGTGCGTGAAGTATGACTGTGTGTGAGTGCGTGAGGTGTGTGTAGCTGCTTGGAAAAATGTCAGAGAGGATTGTGAAAACCTCGTGAGAAAGCATTTAAGAAAAATGTCAAAAGTTGAATTGGGTGAAAACTGTTCTTGATTTCCGTGCCCCTTCCTTTATTTGGTGTTGTTACATGATATTAGGGCCCATGTGCTTGTATTAAATGGTTTACATAAATTCATCAACCAACTCGTTTTCAACAGTAAATTCACTGAGACCCAGGATGGGCTCTGATAAAAGGCAGTTCAATTAATGCATTTTTAATTTTCATTGCCACAATTTCAGAGAGATCTAGTGCCTTGGATGCAGAGAAAAAGTTGTTAAAAACAGCTTTCCACCCAGTTCAAAGATAGCGAGGCTGTCAATTAATGACATTTGGGAATTATTATTATTTTTGTATGCCATATCACGTTTTCTTTTTTAAACACCATATTCACCCAAACTAGCTTTTATTCTAAGATGTGTTTTTATCCTTGTGTGCGCGCTTGTGTTATTTCGTCAAGGCCTATGTTACACTTACTTGTTTGGTCATGCAAATGAGCTCAATGCAAATTCACCACAGGCTCGTTTTTGAAAGGCAATTGTCACTTTTATATCACTTTGTTTTTTTATTTCCTCCCGAGGCTATTATTAGTAGATTTTTTTTTTCAGATCACTACATTTTTTTTCTGCCCCCGCCCCCCCCCCACCCCCCCATCCTGTGGGTTTTAGGCCTCAGAACCAGCTAGAAGCAGAAGGTTCTTTCGGCTCTCTCTCCTCTCCATAACCTCTCACCCATCCTCTTTATTATTTTATTTTTATTTGAATATGGAATGTAAAATAAGAATAATACATCTCTGTATACTTACATTGTAAGCATGTCCTGTGTAAAACTGCTAATGTAATAATGTATGAACCTGTAGTCTGTGAGTTTTTGTTTTCTTTTTGTAAGTTCTGTGAGGATTTGATGTTCAAATGTTTTGTATATAAAGTTAAGAATATGTACATACTTGTGAACCAAATTGTACAAGAAAGTCTATATTTTGGCTAATAAATGAACTGCTGCAACTTAAAAAAAAAAAAAAAAAATGTTGTTTTTTGGCCGAGGTATTTCGACAGCTGCTTTTTGATGGTGGCTGTTATTGTGCATTGCAGCTTGAATTGCATTGCTTTGGTTTTTGTAGTTTTTAGTGGACAGCCTGAGGCACAGACTTCATTCTCCGTGGCAGTGATAAGTAAATATTCGAGAGGGATTTATCACACTTTTGTAGTGGAGGGACTTAAGGCTAATTAGCCAGTATTGCGGCATACATTTGAATATTAATGTTGTGGGATTATCCTTATATAGAGGCGTAGCGGTCGTATTTAAATGAATAATTCTTTCATTAATTTTCGTCTGAAATTGTTTGGTCTATAAAAGAGACTTTATGAAATGAATGGCTGTTAGATGGTCGTTGGTATTTGGTAAGAGCGCGTTCAGCTGATCCTAAAGATGGATTTGGGCTTTACAGTGCAACTCCCAGATCTCATCATGCTCAATTTGTAATGCTTTTGCTCTTCACATATATCATACATTTCCTCAACTAACGCTGCTCCTTGGTGTAATTGTAATATATGGTCGCTGTAGAACTAATAATAACATCATCTATTTTGTTTGCCCGTGATGGGATCATTTGCATGTGTGAGCCCTTATCAGAGGAAGTTTATGTAAACTTGGTGTTGGAGCTCCCTCTACAGTCACTCGCAGTCGGCCATGTTTCTGTGCGCTGACACACACATTCTGCTCATTTAGTCTCTGTTTTTTTTATCCCATTGTTAATTTATCCCTCAGTTGTGATATGAAATTCGATAGTAACATTTTGCTCTTATAAATCTGTCACAATATTATACCTTTTTAACGTGTGTCCAAGCCTTAGTGTTGTGATTGTATGATGTAGTGCATATGTCAAAAAGAATCAGCAGACTTGTTTATAATGGCGAAAAGGACATGTAAATAAAAAAAAAAATCATAATTTGTAATGTTAATTTGGCCCTATTGTTTAAAAATAGAAAAATAAAACAAAGAGACATTTTCAGCATGCAACAAACCATTTAACCATCATTAATATTATGCAAATATTTACAAAAATGCACAAACTGGCAACATATTTCGTAGATAAAATGTAGCTTTTTTTAGACTCGCCAATGGCTGAAGTATTAAACAATATTTTATGGCTGCATGCTTAACGATTACAGGACTTCTCAATTATCCTTAAAAGCGCATTCAGTCGTTTCACTTCCTTAAAAAAACCCAGGTATGATGAGATAAAAGACGATGAAAAATCAAGGCAAAAGGGAAGAAAGAAAAAAAACAGTAGCAAAAAAGAAATGCCGTCAATAGCCTATTCCTATTATTCTAATTTTGCCGAGATTATAAAAAACATATCCAGCCTTTAAAAGACTCAGATGATACATGAAAGTCTTAGTGATGCAAATGATTATGTTTTATCCATCTTGTTTATCAGCAGAAACAAATATATTCATGTCTACAACATTCAAAAATCTATTTTTCGGAGAGAAACTTTGCTTTCCTAATTCACCCTAGATAATCTAAACGAAAACTGTCAGTTTTCGATGGTGTTGTAATTTATTAATTTCAGATTTGTATTTATTTTCATAGTTTACATTTTAAAGGACTTGAGTTATTTTTATTTTTTTTAAACCGCAAAACAGAGACAGAGACACCCGTCTGTCAAACATTCCTCGACTAGACTCAGATGGTCACCGAGGACAATATCTGGTTACATCTGCCTTCCAGGGCAGCGAAGACGGAGGAAAAGCGCTGATTCGCTCCAACCGCATCCTCTCTAGGTTTATGATATGCTTTAAACAAACTCAGGCGAGGGAAGGACTGCGGAGTCTTTTGGAGCTCCTCTCACCATGTTCCCTTCCTGTCTAATCAATTATCTTCCTTGAGAGCCCCAACTAACTGCGCAATGCATATTCATAAGTGACACCAGCCAGCTGATTGATGTAATAGTTTTTTTTCTTCTTTTTTTAACATTCTTGCCCACTGCCTTTTTTTAAAGGAAGTAGCTTTGAATGACCAGCATTACACTGATAATTGTTCCACAATAAGGGATGTGTTCATACGGAATGTTACGGTAAGACAAATCATTTAAATAAACTTTATAAACCCTTTGTACATTTATAAACATCAGTTTGATATGACTTGACTGTGTATTATGATTCACTGTTCCTTCATAGATTTACGTCTGCTTAAATTAAAATAAAAAAATATATATAAATAAAAGGTGGGCTGTTAGGGCAGCCAGCTGCATGTGAGCACACTGAACCTTATAAATAACGATGTTTATTTCCTCACTGTTCACAGGACGTTTGCTCCTGAGGGGCCCAGAACAAGCCACCTCTTGATCATGAGGATTCAATTGAAATGCTACTGAAGGGCCAGTGGTCGTGTCTAGAGCTCAGGGCCTCTCCTCTGATCAGTGCATGAAATTAGGGATTAAAATGCCTATGCAGAAACAAAGTAATCATGCCTGCTTATGTCGCCATACGTGTCCAACCTGCTCCCGGTTACAAAGAGCAAATGGAATGCATCAGCTAACATCTTGCTCTGAGCTACACAGGGACCATTTCCAGTGGGGCATGGTGTGTCACTCGTTTCCTCGCACATTAAGTGGATGTTCTCCTGGCTAATGAGCAATAATCAACATTGACTCCTCTTCTTATTTCTGAGGTCCATGCTGCGTTAAATGCTCAGAGTCTGTGAGCACACTGTAGCACTGTTGTAGCACTGTTGAACTGCCTAAAAAGCACAGGGTAATCTTCTCCACATGAGACTGTAAGAGAAGTAGGCTAAAGAAGTTAAGATGGAATTTAAAATATTAGGAGGGTACTTGCTGGAGGTTTAAAAACAGCTACAAAATAATCAAAGTTGTGACATTGTGGATTTCTCAGGTTCAGATATTTCACGTTGTAAAGCAAGATATCCTCAAACTGTCACGCAATTATTCACAAATTAATGGAATGCTTCTGCAGTACGAAGAGTGTGGGAAAGCTTTTGACGTAGTTCAAATTAATTGCACTTCATTTCTAATCACATTGCTTGTGTTATCCTGAACGCTGTTGACTGCTGCTGCCTTTTGCCCTCAATACTCTGAGGCAGGACTACATACCGCTACGTGCAGTAGGAGGAAAAAGCAAGGTGCTGTTAAACAGTCATTTAAAAGGGGGAAAATCTGAGAAAGATGGAATCATTAAAAGGAAATCCAATCTGTCTTTCCGAGTTTTCATTGATCTGGGAGAAGGTGGACGGCAGTATCAGGCGGCTGAAAGGGTCTGGCCAATGGAGCCATCAGAGGTTCATGAGTGAATGGGGAGAAACCATGGAGTAAATAAACACTAGAGCAGCCCACTGGAGAGGGCCAGAGGTGCCCTGTGAAAGAGGAGGCCGCTGCAAATAAAGGGGGTCAGTCCTGTGTTTTCACCTCATCCACCCCTTCTGTCATGTAGCCCCACCACCAGTGCCACCTCCTCCTCCTCCCCCCAGGCTGGCCCGTTCTGCCACCCCCTCCTGCCACCGAGACAGACAAATGTCACCCCCTTTGTGGACCTAGTCAGGCTTAGAAGCGGCCCACTGTCTTTGTGCGGTGGACTAATCCTTTTAAGAGCCACTGTCGACCGCCCCCCCCGCTTGCCCTTTTGCAAGCACTAGGCCTGTGTGTTAGCTGACCGCAGGAGGAGCAGAGATCTGCTCTCTGGAACACATGTCCCACACACCACATACCTTCATACACAGGCTAACAGGGCCACGGCACTCCACGGCAACTTGTTACAGCAGTCACACTCTAGAGCTGAAAGAAGAGAAGGTGGAAAGCTCAATTTTACCCCTGCCGAAGATATGCGACTTCTGTGTCTCCTGCATGTTTTATGGCACATTCATTATTGAGAATGTGAGTGAAAGTGCAGCGGCAACACGTTAAAGAATAGCCAGGGAGAAGAGAGAGAGAGGGGTTGTTGTGTTTCCCTGGGCTGAGCAAAGGACAAAAGGCCCAGAAGGAGTGACATTCTCTGGGGCCGAAGCGGGAGAGAGGGAGGGCACTGATTTCATGCCTTTTGTTGATGGAGGTTAGAGAGAGGAATTCTTTCACTGAATCCGAAAGGCAACAAGTGGGGAAGGGGGCGACAGACCGACAGGCCAGAGGGTGAGGCGTTGGGGCTTTTGCCGTTCACCCAGCTGAAAGATTGTGCTTTTCTCAGCCCCCTTCAGATCCTTCAGACAGGCCAGAGTTACAGGGCAATTATGGAAATGCAACTTTGAAGCCAAGCATAGCTGTCTTTCCGTTCTTCCTCAGGACAAAGCAAAGGCAATACGGGCTTTTTATGCAGCCTACTATATAAAACATGTTCAGCCCCATTATGTGTATGTTCCCAACTTTTCCTCTCTTACTCACACACTGTTGTAGTTAGTGTTGACATTTGTGAATGTGCTTTTAAAATAAGTGTAAAATAAAAATATATTAGTTTTTTTTACAGAAATATTACGGGAACATGTTTCACATCTTTGTGGTGAAAAGCTGCATTCCTTCACATCTTTACAATGTAAATCTGCCTGTAAAGCATTTACCAAGGAGATGAGCATAGGGGTGGGTTTATAAAAGAACGCCTGGCCTCATAGCCTCTTCAACAGCTGCACGCTTTTACCAGCCTGATGTCCCCTCTCCGCACCCTCTCCACTCACACGTCACTAACAGATGCCCAGCAAACCATCAGCCCTGCGCTTTCTCAGCTTTGTACATTAGTCAGCGGTGTAGCACAGAATTTCGCCACCTCGTGTGAACTAATAAGACACATTTTCTCCGGCTTTTGAGAGGATCGCATGAGAGTGATGTCTCTACATCACCCGACACAGCAGAGGCCTTGTACAACAGTGCCTTTACACTCCGAGCATATCTGACAAATGCCAATACTCCGGCTTTTTACTCATCACTGTTAATGAGAGGGCATATTTTGGACGTTTCCAATATTTGTGCAGACTTCATACATTGTGAGGGCTCTTTTATTCACAGTACCAGGCGGAGAGGACGAAGGGTGGGGTAGGGTGGGGGTGTATTCATGACTCCTCAGGATTGGCTGACTGGTGAAGGGAACTTAATAAATTCTTCCTCCTTGGAACACTGTCAAACAAGTCCTTTCTTACATCTCCCATGAATACATCACCAGCGAGCTTGATTGATTAGAGACCCTCACAAGAGGGTGAACCAATGAACCGACTCCCCCGGTGTGATTAATAGACTTTATTAAGAGAGTCCTCTCGTTTTTAATAATGGTAATGTAAAGGAAGGCGTTGTGGGAGTAGAGGGTGTGCAGGAAGTCTAACGATGATCACTGGCGCTGTCCCTCTCTTTGATCCACATCCCCTTTAGTTTAAGTTCATTTTCTCAGCCTCCAACTGGCTATATCCATCACCTCCCTATCAGTGCCACACACTGCAGATATGAGGTTCCTTTTATATACTGTTTTCACTTTTGTGCCTGCATACTGCCAATATGAAACTCTTTAAAAAGTCTCTCGTGGGAGAAGAAGGATTGATTTGGATTCGTACGCGCAGTTTACAGCCAAATGAAATTTGCTCAGTATCCATGAAACATTTTTAATAGGCCTTAGATCAGAAACTAAGTGATGAGTATAACTCTGCACCTGATGCCTGTAGTGTGGAAAAGTAATGCATGTGACAAGATGCTTCTAAACACATGTGTACCTCTACCTGGGTAGGTATTGTTTTCATGTGCAAAGGGAATGAAAAAAAGATCTTATCTAGTTTCTTAAATTTTTCGAGACTGTTCTCTCCCAAAAAAATGACCTGAAAGGTTATTTGTAAAGGTGCCAATTACGACTCATATTTACGTTTATAGTGGCAGCAACCTCTAGTGGTCGTAGTAATTATGAAGGGAGCAAAGGAGGAAGTCAAGTAATGTAATATAAAGTGTGTGAAAGTCGGGGTGGATGGGTCAAACAAACACAAGACTTTCACCCAAGAGAAAGCTGTTCATGAACTGTGTGAAAACAAAGTCAACATTAACTTATTTTAAATCCTAAGTTAAGTTATGTCACGTTCTATGTCACAGACATTAGTCTATAACCGGGATTGTTCAGGTGCCGCTGTAAATTCCGCCGGATGTCTTTCATTTCGATGTTCGTTACCTTCCGCTTTCTTTGTGTTGGCATTTTAAATATGTGGAATCTGAGTTTTCTGTTGCAAGACTAAAACAATCTTTGAACGTACACAAACAAGTTCCTTTCTGAGGCTAGTTTGCAGAGGCACTGTGGCTCCGTCCGGCGGTCAGCGCTGCACAAGACTGATTGTGTTCCTTTTAAAGAAATGGCAATAGACCAGAGCACGTTTTTCTCCCATTCCAGAATGCTGTGTGGACTTGTCAGACCCTCCTCCACAGCGCTGTGGAGGAAGGTCTGGCAACATGAGACCACCTACATAATTACATCATGTACTTAGGTCCGTAAGTTCAGTAATATAATAAAGTCAATATGGGCTACTTATTTTAACCCAAACCACAACCTTTTCTTAAAACTATCAAGAAGTTTTGTCACCTAAAACTAAGCAAACTGTTACCGTGTTTTCCACCGGTTGGGCCGCTAATTTAGGGAGAACACTGTCGTATGGGTTGGAGGACTTGTTTTATTTTTGTCCTCAGCGCATCTCACATCATCATTCTAAATTCTAGGGCTCCTAGGACCCTGGACCTTCTTACACTTGGTTGCTAGTCAAGTTATTGATTTAGTAAATGAGCATTACTCTGTTTTGTACACATTTTACATTGTAGTGTATGAGACATTTAAAACTAAATGTATGTCAAATATACAAACATATACAACAGATACAAATTCCTGTGTGTTTGGGTATGTAAGTCAAAGCTTCCGTGAGGTAGGTACTGTATGCGTGTATCCAAACAGCTCGCTGGCTAATCATTGTTCTTGAGAGCTAGCGTGGTGTTGGGTAGGGGGTAAACCATGTACAGGAAATTGTTTAGCCACACAGAGCTGAGCCTGCTTATCAGCACGACACAGGAACAACACAGACTTTACTAGCACTGGACACAGCAGCTTCAACTTATCATCATGCTGTATTTTGCAATACGCCATCACAAGTGATTTATTCAAACACGGTTACCACAGATAGGGCTATTCACGTCCCGGCGCATTACTGCATGACCCAGAGAGGTTGTGTTTGCTTTGCTGCTACAAACCAGACTTGCACACACAACCATATATGACATCACCAGACAAGCCAAGTGTTGCTCACTGCTGCTGTAAACTGGAGAGGGAGGTCGATACCAGCAGGTGAGAGGCCTTCGCTGTGTAATGATGATGCCTACCAGTGTCTATGTTGTAAACCCTGCTATTGATTCTCTTCAGTTCAGCCAATAGTCTCCACAATCTTCCATGCCTGAAAGTCTGCACTAATGTGTCTGCTTTGAATCCAATATCCGCCACTATTAATGAATACTGACAAGCAGCTCAACCTTTGTATTTTTATTTTGAGTTAACCAAGTTAGTCCCACTGAGAGCTCAGATCCTGTTTCCAAAGAAGACCTGGCCCAGTAGCACATTTGGTTGCAGTAACTTACAGTTAATGTAATACAAATAAACACATTTTATATTAAGAAAAAAAAGAAAACAAAAAGTGGAGGAACATGAGAGAGAACCATAACACAGACTAAGAAAGGCACATTGCTAAAACGTATAATAATAATAATAAAATAATAAAAATAAATACAAAAATATATGTCTATACAAAGTGTCTACTATAGGTTTTACCAGGGGTATAAATAATGGATTTGCCAGTCTATCATGCAGGATGAGGTTGGGTGACATCCTTCCTCGTATTTCCATGGGGAGTTTAAAAGTATATATGCTAAAGCCAGAGGAAAAGAGGAGGCAGAGAATGTACTCTATTCTTCTCAACTTTTCTTTGTGCTTAGATAAACTTGTTGTCAGGCACATTGTCAGGCACTACAGCGTGACACCTCACAGCCAGATAATGGCATTGCCATGCAAATGAGAGATGGTGAGAGCTATACCACCAGTGTGTGCGCGCGCACGCGTGTGTGTGTGTGTGTGTGTGTGTGTGTGTGTGTGTGTGTGTGTGTGTGTGTGTGTGTGTGTGTGTGTGTGTGTGAGTGTGTATGTGTGTGTGTGTGTGTGTGTGTGTCTGCATGTGTGCATTCATGCATGCATCTGTTTTGTTAGTGTTTATTAGAGAATAAAAGGGTGGGCGACAGAGTGATTCAGTAGTGGCATGAGGATAGATTGGTGCCTTGTCTATAATAAGGAAACTAAATGCATGCTGAAGGAGGATTGTTGAGCCAAATTCTGGTCTGTTCCAACTCTCTCTCATCTACTCCTGGGAAATCTCCCTCATCTAGTCAAGACAAGTTGCCTTAAGACATCACAGAGACAAATTAAGGATGACAGTTTTCAGAACCAGAGTCACCCAAATTGCCAAGTAGAATAAATGTGCAATAATATGTCCTGATGTGACTGCAAGAGCTTATATTATAGAATCAAGCAAAACAAGTCACACCTTTACAAGATAACAGGACTTCACATACAGTGTAAAGGAACTGTGACAACATGCTGTAGACACCAAACAATATTAAAACACACCACGCAATTAGAGCAAGTCCTTTTTTCATGTGTGGTCAGGGAGGAATACCTCTTAGTATCTTGAGTTAATAATTACCAATTACATGGCATCCTGTAACAATATTTCCAACATCCAGAAAAGACTTAATCGAGACAATATAAAGTAAAACTGTCAGAGACAGGATGGGAAGTAGGAAGTGGATTCTTGTGAGACACAGAGCAGAAAAGTGCCTGAACAAGCCAAGTATTCAGCATGAATGCTCCCTGCCATCTCCAGCTGTGTCGTCTTTCTAGGTTTTGTCCCTTAGTGGCGACTGGGCACAATGAAGTGGCGCTCTCACAAACAGACAGGGGTGGGCACTGTGTCAGAAGGGCCAGTACAGCCCGCCCCCTCCTGTTGTCATGCTAAGACAGCAGCACTCACTGGAACTGTACCTCTATTCACACATCAACCTCAAATCCACGCCAACCCAGGGGCAACCGCGTTCAGATTCTTCCCACTAACGCCCATGCATCCTCTTGAAGACAAAACCCATGTGATTCTTGAAGAAATAAACTTTTCTTCCTCGGATCTGTTAATACGTTCTATTAGCTGATGACTTTAAGTGCAAGGAGTGTGGACCCCGAGCTCCCGTGGGCCTCATCACTGAGAAGCACAGCCTTAATCTGTAAAAGACCACGAGAACAGGCATGTCTAATATCATTTTACAGGTAGATAGAGCGGGAGATTGGGGAGTAATTGGAAGTAATAACAGATAGCTCTCTTTCAATCCCACAGGACTTCTCTCCTCCTACGCCCCGGTATTCCCAGAAGACTCCTCGGTATATTTGCGGTCGCTCGAAATAAATATACTGCTGATGAACTGTGACCTTTGTTCTCCTTCCCTATAGGTCACCTGTCCACTTTACATACACAGATGAGGTCCTCTTTGCCGGAAATGATAAGACAAACAGAAGACAAGAGGTAAGGTCAGCAAGTTAAACCAACAGCTAGAATGACAGTTAATTGGCCGGAGGCTAGTGTAACTGTCAGCCATTTCCCCTGGGCTGACTTCGGAAGACTCCCCCCGGCTGCCTCCACTCGCTCTCCAGAGACTCCGCACAAGAACGCTCACTTACCAGTTGTCTCCCACAGGTTCAACCAGTGGACATTGGCGCATGGGAAAACAAAATGATTTTATTGCCTCCGATTTGATTATTACTTCATCATTATTGTTTATATTGTGGTAATACACAATAAAGACTGTGACAAGTGAGGAGATGAAATGTCAAAGTGAATTACAGGCATATGCAGAAACTGGCCGCACATCAGCTGGCAGAGCTAAAAGGTCTTTCTTGCTAATTGCTCATATCCTACCAGCAGTGAGAGGCGTCCAGCCGCTGTGCAATAGGCTGGCTGACTGAGAGCAGACAGATAAGACTATGTGTATGGATGATTCGACCCATGCTCTAATGACTTGTTTAGTTCTGTGTGTCAGAAGCAGTGACACATATAGGATGGCATGGAAGCTCTTGGGCCTTCTGTGTGTGTGTGTGTGTGTGTGTGTGTGTGTGTGTGTGTGTGTGTGTGTGTGTGTGTGTGTGTGTGTGTGTGTGTGTGTGTGTGTGTGTGTGTGTGTGTGTGTGCACGTGTGTGTGTGTGTGTACAAAGACAGACAGGAAAGGAAAAATAACTCCCTGCACACCACTTAGAATAAGTGTGTGTAGATGTGAGTGGGTGTATGCAGGAGGAGACCACATGCATGTATAAGGAGGAGTGATGGTTTTAGCAGAATCTGTCTGCCTGATTTCGCAGGGCCAGGGTTTGGGGTGTGAAAGGCGAGAGAGAGAGTGTGTGCATGTGGGAGATAATAGGCCTTTCTCCACGCCACTCAGTGTTCTGCTGGTACACAGCTGGCACACAGCTGGCCATCCAACTAAATTGTCCCAGCCTCTTATTCCTCTTCTGCACCACCCTCCTGCTGCAGCACCACCCAGCCCCCTACAGAATGCCAGACATGCAGGGTAAGGGAATAGGGGGGCAGAGGGTTAAGACAGAAAGCAAAAAAAAACATTAGTGTTAATGGGGAGAAGGAAGTTATGATGGGGCCCATCGCTCCTAAGATCCATCTGGGGCCTGGCAGGAGGGGATCCGTCAGTGACAGACAGGTGTTCCTCAGCAGTCACACTAATCCCTGTCCAAGCCCTCTGCTCCGAGCCCCGCGGGGCTCAACTCCATGCTTCCACTGCTCCTCCTGATATAGCAGCTACACTTTCTGTCCCTGCTCATAGTCACTTTAACTGTCAGGTACAAAATATAAAAAAACGACAGATCAATAAACAGGGGTATACTCCCTGATCTTGCTGTAAGGGCCAACTGAATACAATTCACTGTTGAGCACCAACGTTGAGCTGGGAGGGAATCTGGAAAAGTGGAGGCGTTAAAAGTGCCTTTCACTTTTTTCATTATTTTATTTATTTGCTTGGTCTTACAATTCAATACCAGTTATTTAAAAACTACATAAAATATTGACAAATATTTATTAACAAAGAAGGCACACAGAAGAATCCACACTGTAACACAAAATGAGTTATAAATTCCATATTTAAAATTTTATCATCAGAGATGACAGTTGAGAGATCAAGCCAGGCTAAGCCATATCATAGCAGGTGATTACATCTTGAAATGAGGCAACTATCATGTATCCTCCATTGTCAAAAAAATTAATTGATGACATATTCACATCAATAACTGCATACCATTTTGCACCTCTCTATTGCCAACTCATATTACGCAACTGGTTCAACTTATTACATGATGAGTCATTAAGGTTTTTACATTGGTCTTTGTCAACACCTGGTGATGGGTGCAGCTTTCCTGGGAAACATCCTCAGGTGTGTAGGAAGAAATTTCTTTAAAGTTCCCAGCACTGAAAACAAGGATTTACATTTAAGTCTCAAGCACATTTCTGTTATTAAGTCCATTGCCAAATGGAAGTCATGAATAAGAAATAGGACATTGATTAAAAACAGCATAATTTTCCTTTATAAATGTTACAATGTAAAGAGAAAGAAGGAGTAAACTGTGAAAAAGAGAAGTTGCTCTCATGCCTTACATGTGTGAGGCCTTCCAAAGTCTTGAGTATAGCTATCCATAAATCACAGTAACTGATACAGGATGGTCTAGATGTCTGGTGCCCTTGTCTACCTCAGCAGCCACCAACAAAATAAAAGATTGCAAAATTTTGCATGTAACATATCCTGTGACCAATACATAAAGCCAGCTACTTCTCCCCTTGAATATCAATTACATAATATGCTTCATTGTATTATACATAAATAAAAGGTTAGGAGACTTTAAAGGTATGGGAGAAAAAAAACTTGCACAGATACACAGATAGGCCGAGACATTGTTTTTATCACAAATATGGAGGTGTGACCTATGTATTACCTGTCAAACTGTTTCCACTCTGCCTGTATACAGGTGGAAACAGGTTGGAGTGTGTGAAAAAGGGAAACTCAGAGATTGTCAGATGTCATTCTCTCATCACTGAACTAATTATGGTGTAAGCAAGATCACACCATGCCAGTTTGTTCACATAGTGTCTTCAGCTAATACAAAGGTAAAATACAAAGCAGAAAATGAATCTGTCACTAAAAAGTAGAAGGGTACTCAATATTTAAGAAAGAGTTTCATAATGTCAGTGCGCATGGGTTCATACATTTACATGTGGGTGTGCATTTGTTAGCTGTAATGAACACTAATGCTCTAGACACTTTTGTACTAAAAATACACATGCCTATTAGCGTCTATTTTGATTACAGGTTATCAGACAACTGACGAATCGAAAGCTGTCAAAGAGCTTTGCATAGATGTACTATCACCTGTGCTATCAATAGTATGCAAACGATAGGGAACTTCAAACTACATATCTCTGCATACAAATGGCCCACTTTGCTGTTTTTGTCATTGGGCAAAGGAGATGAACCACATGATCGTGAGGTTGTGGGAGGGATGTAGATAAGGAGTGTGCTCTGTTGAGGACAGCAAAGCACATCCAGATGACTGGGACACAAAACTGTTACACAATATAACCCTTGTAGACACAAGCAGCACGGTTTACACAGGGCTATAATCTAAAATGAGATGACTCCATGCAGAGCTACAAATTAAATAAAGCCAAAATCTGGATTCCATTATCATGTCTCCCAATGCCTACATTTTTGTAACATTTAAATGGCAAAATAAATATGAGCGTTGCCGTATCAAACAAAGCTCTAACCAGTATTTGTTTTGTGGGAACGCTCTGAGAAATGAAAAGCTAGCACAGTAAACACAGCCTTTTCTGCCTAAAATTTGTGAGTGGCACCAAATGTTTCTGGGTGTAGTAATTGCTGGCAGATTTGTAGATGTGTGTTTTAATTAGCCTCGACAGGCTGCTGATGGCATTACACAAGTTGTTCCTGTCAAACAGGCCCCAGAGATGGAAAACCAACAGAGATCAACCATGTGGACACGGTACAGTGAATCAGAATAAGCCCCAAGTTAATGCTTATAACCAACACCTATAGATGAATGACCACATAATGGTTGAGGTCATTCTTAAAGGTTCTGCTTAATCAGTTCTTAAGAAAAGAAATATAAACATAAAAGAATACTTCTCAAATCTTTTCTTAAGTTAAAAGATCAAATGTTCAACAACTTTTTTACTTTTCTTTAAGAGGAGCGACTTCGGACTCTTTTCTTCCCTGAAATGAGCAAACTTAGTTTACATTTGCCTTTGAAATTGTAGATTTAAATAGAACTCTGTTATCTGAACACAAATCTCAAGAGCTGCTCGACTTGCACGCACACATTCAACATTCAAGTTATCACTCCCTATAATCCACAAGCACTTTTAGGTCTTGTATCCAGCCGCTGTCTCCCCTTGCACCTCATCTACCCCGTGCTAACACAAACCTCCTCTTATGTGGCTTCCCCTTTCCCCCCAGCGCGGGATCCACATCACTGAGACTGCAGCCGCCACGAAGGGCCTTTTTCCACTTCTCCAGCCACGTTCGGCCAAGATTTATTCAACTCTTCAACCAAAATGTAATTTTCACCATGTTGGTTTTTGAGAGTGAGGGGAGTGGGGAAGATTTTTTTTTTTTGTTGGTGCTTTGAGAGTCATGTCTACTCAGCTGGGACAGTGGGACAGCTCGCTCCAACACCAATACCCCAAACCCACAGAGACAGCTAAGTGATTTATTGGCTTCTTTTTATTGAGAGGGCCAGAGAGAGAATGAGTGAGAAACATAAGTAAGAATAACAGTGTAATTGAGCCCGTCTACAATGCTTCACGGCACAAAGGTAACACAGGTGGAGGCATTTAAGGTTTAGGTTTTATGGCAAATTAAAGTAAAGAACTTTTGTTGTCTAACAGGATTTCCTGTAGCTTATCAAAACATGTCCTTTAATTTCTTTCATAGAGTTACTTTCTTGGTTGTTATGAATTATTAAACCACGTTTAAACCATTTTTTATAAATATATAGTTATAAGTATAGTATAGTATAGGCAGTTCATGATGGATTTTTCTTCAACTTTGTGCTACTTTCATGCTCGACTTCCAATATCTCCTGGAAAATGCCAGTATGATACTTTTGTCTTATCGTGATATTATAATTCAAACAACTCTGGGAAGGATTTTGACTTTAACATTAATCCAAGTTTCAAAATGTTACCCAGAGACAAACGTAGTCTAATCTTGGCACATTCCCACACCAGATAATGGTTTCCATGAACAGGGCCGTGGCGTAAGAGACAGATACTCTGAACTCGGCTGTAGAAAAGAACAGTCTTTACTATTGTAGAGCGACTAAATGTACCTTATAAAACCCAGGAAATTACATATAATAGAAGTGATGTACCATTCCGTGGTTGTCCTCAGGAGACACACAGACTTTCAGGAGACAGCTCACACAGATCACAGCCAGTGAATCATAACATTTCAAAGAAAGGAAGGATAGATGGATGCAGAAAGGAAGAAAAAGATGGAAAGAGACAGAACGGAACAGACAGAGTGAATGACGGAGAGATAAAGGCAAATTAGATAGACAGGAGAAAGAGCTAGGACAGAAGCAAAAGGAAGGCGAGAGGGCAGAGATAAAAATCACACACTAAATCCCATCCCCGTTGCCAAGACAGATGTCTATAGTGAATAAATAATGAAGGGTAACAGTTTCACAACATTGTGTTATTGCCAGCTCTAAACCGGGACTCTGACTGCTCCTGCCTGATCTCTGGCTATGACTCAGGTCGCCCTCTGCCCCAGGGGAACCTTCCAGACCCGTCACTTCACGTCTCCATGAAAATCAAGCCCAAAGGATAGGCCTGGCGAACACATGGGGATGTGTGACTCTTGGTGGCTGAGTTACGTGTGTCACACTACTCTGCAAAGTTGTGTCCCTCCCTCATGACTGACCGGGCTAAATATACACACTTTAGCAAGCACTTGCACACTGTTTCCTCTCTTGGCGAGCATCAGTGTTATGTTACTGGATTCAAGGTAATAGCGAGGACTTCGTAGCTTAGCTTAGCTTAGCAAAGTGCCCTGGCAATGCAAAGTGAAACACCCTTTAAATTCTGTTTCATTCTTGCGTTCATAGTGTAATTTCACAACAGAAATAAACTGCATTATGAACATGTTATACTCAAAACATAGTGATACCATCTATATATACAGTATATCTATTTTGTATCTTGCCATTTATTCGTTGATTATGTAAACTAATCCACAATTGGCCGCAATTCAATGTATGACAGGCCAAGCTAATATTGCTACAATTATTACTGTCCAGTCAAATTGCCACAACAAATAAAGGCAGATGTTAAAGAAGTTATTGTATTTTGCCAGTTCTGAAAGGCCTAATCCAAAGAGGAATGAAGTAGAAAAGCTTTGGCCTAACATCCCAGTTCTGCTGTCAACACCACTTTGCCAAACTTCAGTAGTGTTATGTTGAGAGAGCGCATTTAAGTAACTGTAAATGCACTGTACATCCCTTCAAAGTTAGTGGAATGACTCAGAAACTTGCTCCTGTGCAGTATACCTCTAAAAAGGGTAAAGGGACTTGAAAGCTTACACACATCTACACTTAAGTGCACACACAAACACAATTACATTCAAACACACAAACATACATATACACTCCTACACACTGCTCTCCGTCTTCTTATTTGTGCAAACTCAATCAAATGATTTTCTGAATAGCAATAAAGCAGTCTTTATTTTGCTTGGCTGGGCATCCATCCCATACCCCCCTTCACCCCCACTCCCAGCCCTCCAACCGCACGACAGCAGGATCAGTTTTCTCCCCAGAATCCCACTGAAGCGCTGCCATGTCGGCTGGAGACAATCAGCTGAAATGCTCCTTAGATATTCCTGCTCCTTTTCAAAAGCCCCAAATTCAATTTATGGACACATTTATTACCATGTCTGTCAGTGACTAAAAGGGAGTTTCATAATCAGGAGCACACATCTGATCTGGTCACAGCAGGCTGCCTCGCTTGGCCAATATGTGCTCTATTACACGGTCAGAGCCAGCCGATCCACAGAGGAAAAGGAAAACATGAGCAAACAAAAGACTAGGTAGTTAGACATGGGATGGGGGCCCTCAGATGTAGCATTTTTTTTTTTTAAAGCTGATCTGATTTAGGAGTGGGGCCGTGGGGAGAAAATCCTTTAACTCAGTACCAGAGCAGGGGCCTTGACCTTGTGATGAGAGATCACATAGCACCCTCCCAAAACTACACAGTATTCCCATTGCACACGTATCCACTCTGATGTTATTGAAAGCATAAATGGGATATTTTTGTTGTCTAATGATGTTTCTGACAGTCTCTAAGTAGCAGAGGGCTTAAAAACCTTAAGGGCTTCTTTGAAAGATTGAACATGTTTTCATCATGTTGCGGTCTTGTCTCTTACACCAATAGTTTCCATTGTTTGTCATATTTTTTCAAAGTTGCCAAGAACTACATGAAATCCACTTTTAAACTTCAATAAAGTAGACAGAGAGTGGCTTGTTAGGGCCAGCTATAACAACATTGAGGCCTGAACGATTTACTATCCCTGCTCTGCTTGTGAAACATAGATTCTAATGAGTGCTCTGCAGGCAGCGCGTCACTCAACTCTGGAACACGGGGGCATGGACTGGACCAAGACTCAGTGATTGAGGGCTTTAGTCTGCTGTGGTGTGTGTATGAGACACACACACACCACAGACCGCAGACTCCAATCAGTGGTTCTTGGTCCAGTGGTTGGACAGAGTGTCAGTGATGTCTGAGAGCCACTGTTCACACACGCTTGTGTCCAGGCAGGCTGAATACCCCTGGAGAGATGCACACCTCAGGCCCGGGCCATAAATCAGTTTACTCACAAAGGTCCAGCTAAACTCTTGCCAGTGCCCACTGCAGTAAAAACAAGAAAAAAGAAGGCTAAGCTCCCCCTAGAGGCCGAAACTAGAGGGTGATTCAGTTAAGGAAACGAAGCGTGTCCTTCATTAGCTGAAAGATCACATTTTAACACAGGAGCAACACATTTACTGGTGCAAAGGGCTCTGTGAAATCTCAATGAAAAAGATTCTCTGTTTGCCTTCCAGGGTAATTAGGGAGGCTATCACCTGACACTCACACAGGTAATGTCCTGGATTTGAGCCAGAACCAGATTTCATCATGGTCAGCCTGACTGCAGCCCCCTTGGAAAATATGTGCAGAAACTGAAAACCACATTTCCAAAATTGCCTGCTTGTCCCCTGTGTTGGTTTTGGATGAGGACTCTGGGATGGAGCTTAGGGGTTCCTGGAGCCCGTGCCAGGATCCTTAAAAACTAGTAACTGATATTGCCTTTTTTTCTCCCCCACACGGCCGAAATGCTCTGTTATTAAAATGGGAGTAAATCCCACCGGAATGGTTTACACGTTTACTAGGTGTATGTCAAGGTGAGAGACAACACTAGTGAATTATGGGTTGGATTTGGACCTAGGGAATTGGGGCTAGGGGCAGCCTGAAAGAAAGAGAGACTGGGGAGGTATTACTGAGGGTGACAGTTCTGACTGCCAGGTTATAAACCTGACCTCCCCCCCAACCCCCCACCAGCATTGCACAGAAACCACAGTGCCCCCTACAGTTAAAACCCACACATGTCAAACTTTATTGGCCTTAATAGTAAATGCCAGAATGATAAATAAAACAGTATCAAGAGTCCTGCTGGGGGGAGTTTAGTATGAAAGATCAATGAGTGGCTGTCTACAGGGAGTAGGCTAAAAGCATCCGTGCCATCTGCGGAAGCAGTGGGTTGACATGGCACACTAATCTCTTCTGGTTTGTGTGTTTGGGGTCCAGGACGTCCAACCGGCTCAGTGACAGCTGTGCGTAGAAGCAAATCTGAACCATGCTTGCGAAAAGAGCAACTGCAAACTGATGACAAACGCTTTGTTTGTTGAAAAGATTTTTTTTCTTCTCTTGCCTGTTTTAGTGGGATCACAAGTCTGGGTTTACTAATGGGAGAAAAAGAGCACCAATTAGGGATGCAGACCACGCTGGCCTCAGTTATTTCCAAACCACTTAAAATGTGTAATAAATGATCAAATGAGACAACTCCTTTTTAAGCTCACAGTCAGATTTTCTTTTCCTCAAAAGCACATTGGCTTTAATAACAGAGTGGGGCTTTGATTTTGCTCTCAGAAACAGGCAAATGGGCTACATACACAAAACTTGCTGCTGCTTGATGGTTAATCAGAGAGTTGGAGGCATGTGGGTGGATCCCCCTGCTTGATGTAAGGCTGCTGGTTGGTGTGAGGTGGGTTGTAGCTGGTAGACGGATCACCTAGATCCCTGAAACTGCTTACTTTTATTACGTTTGTCCCAAACTGCGACACTAGAATTTGCTCAGCCTGTGACTGTGATAAATGAAGTAGAGATCACTTAATGGATAGTATGAAAAACTCACTCATCCATCACTGCACTAGGGCTGTATGCATGTGGTTATTGCAAATTCCCAGAATCCACAGCAGCTACTGAGGGGACCTCCTGCGGAAATGTGCAGAGCGGAGAAGGGATACGAAAACATGTGTCCTATGTCAAGGCTTGAGCCAAATCTCTGTGTATTAGCAACAAAAAAGTGTCTACTTCTTTCCCTATGTCTTAACATAATTTTGGTACGTTGATCAGAGCCAAACATGGAATGTGGACCACTTTGCTTATCCATTGGCTATGTTGGGCTCTGATAACAGCTCATCCAGCAGAACCTTCTCCCAACACTCCCATTCCCACAAGAAATCACCATCAGTTCCACGCCTGACTTCCAAATTCTATGACCGAGTTCTACAAACATTACAGCAACTGGGGGGCATATGCAGGACAGTCTGGGAAGCAGAAAGGATTGGAGGTAAAATGGAATAAAAGGTAAAAGTGGAAAGGCTTAAGAAAAACCTAAGGTCTCTCACCATAGCTCTTATCCTATTTATTTGTTCCTAGAATGTAGCTTTTATCCAATGATTCTATGGTGAAGTCCACCAAGGGCTTCTGCATGGTTCTTGAGCCAGTCATGGCCTCCGCATTCATGTAATTGCGGCTGGTGTGCAGACTCGGCGCGTACCTCTTGAAATCTGAAACATTGGGGTCCGTGGTTGCTGCTCCTTTTTTGACGATTGACTTCTGCTTTTTGTGACCAACCGTTGTAATCAGTTGGTGGTCACACAGAACAGAGTTCTTTTGTCCAGGGGGAAAAAAAGTATTTTTTTATATAAATGGCATATAAGTTGCATTGTGTTTTTTTTTTAAAAATCAATTACTTTACGCTGTCTGCTTGACCAGCATCCCAGTCTGCTTGCTGTAGATCTGACCATAGCACAAGTTTGAGTGTCAAACTGCACTGCTGCCTTTAGCAGATATGAAAGCACGACACATCATTGATTGCAAACAGTGTGCGAAATGTTGCAGATGATTGTTTAGTTTTTTTACAGTCTAGATTGCGCTTTTTTCTGCGCTTTTTGCCCCTACCACCACATTCACCACTAACATCAACGTATTACCACTATAGTTTTACACTCATTTTCGGAATTCATAATTTCTATGAAATTATACCTATTTTTAGTTTTTGTTAACCCTCCTGTTATCCTTGGGGTCAATTTGACCTCATTAAATGTTTAGCATCTCTAAAAAAGTGCTTGACTTCATTTTCTTTGCTTCATATTGAATGACTTTCCCTAATTTAATGGGGACAACTGGGTAAACATAAAATTAACATGTTGATGTATTTTCAATGTCCTGTATGCATTTTGTACGCATCGGTGTTCCTTGGGGGCATGTTTTTCCAGTTTAGTCTGTCAACATTTTCCAGTTTCCAGTTTAGGCTATCAACATAAAAATTTGGTACATTTTCTTTATTACCAACATTTTCTGGAGGTTTCAAATCCTGGGGTCAAATTGACCCCAAGGATAACAGATGTTAGTAAATTTGAGGGTAGCAGGAGGGTTAAAAAACTGAAATTATGAATTACTTTGACAAATAGTTTAGATTAGTGGATTATCACAGACTTTGAAAGTTTAGTGAGGAAACTGTTTAGAAACCATTTCATAGTTTTTTTAGAAACCATTTCATAGTTTTTTTCAAATGCTATAAAATTAAATAAAACACCCAAAATACAATGAAAGTAGTGAACTGATCCTAAATTCTACTCTCGAAGAGCATTATACAGAACCATCCGTGTTATTTTTGGGCAATTTGGTTGAAAGAAACCCAACTTTCTGATGTAGAAACTTTGAGAACGGATCAAATTGACCCAAAGACAACAGGAGGATTAAGATGTGTTCTTTAGTCAAGTCTGATACTAACAATATTCTAACCAGCCAAAATGGGTTAATAATGCTTTGAGGTTTATTGGAATGGTAGTATTCACCAAAAGACATAATTTTTTTCTAATCTCTTTACAAGCTCCCAGTGCGATTCCTCATATCCTTAAGGCCCACCCCTCTTAAGTCAACCTTGACGCACCTCAACCCCACTCCTCAGTCCTCATGGCATCCATTCTGAGGACAAGCACATGGTTCTACTTTTTCCCGTCTAGATCAGCCAATTCATGTATGTGTTTCCAAACAGAGGACGTCACCACCGCAGATCACTTTACAGGGATCACAGAGACATCTGTTAGGAAAATGGAATAACAAAACTGAACCAGGTTTTTACATGTTCGCCGGAATTCAATTAAAATCTGATTAGTGGGAGAATTAGAGGGACAGCTTGGTCCACCATTGCACATTTGGTTGCCACTATCCCCTGGCCTGGTCAGGTTACGGTGGGGATTACCCCTAACAGGATGACCTCTCACCTCTACACAGGTGCCAGTGGGACGGATGGGACAGCGTTGATGTCACCATACCAAGTGGGATTCACAGGCCCAGTGGCAGACAGGGGTCTCCCCATGCCATTCCAGAGGACATTCCCGCTTTGTAATCAAACATGCAAGCATGCACATACTCCAAATACTCAATAATAATGGATTGCATGCAGTGAGATCACAATAACCTGATTAGAAAAATGAGTTATTGCAATGTATTTTAAATTTTAAGTCGCAGTTTGCAAATGCTAAAACATAAAAAAATATCTTAAAGACCGTTTCAGCAAAAAAAAGACTGTAAATACACATGCAGTTAGCAGTTAGTTGTTTTTGCTTTACTCCATGCACTAAGCACCAGGATACCAAAATTAAATATAATGAACATTTCAACGTCACACTTTAACAACTAGATGATGTGTATGACTTCAATTTTACGCATGTCAACACTAATCAGCACCAGATTACGATGTGAAAACAAGCGTTCCAACCTGTATGACATACAGGGCACAGAAGGCGCAAACAACACGTCAATGTCCCAGTTCTGTAAAAAAGAAATGCAGTGTATTAATCCTGTAACAGAAATGTAATTTATTGATCCTTAACATGTTGAAATCATCATGCTTGGAAACTTGTGTGTACTAACTATAACAATTTACTGTACATATTGGAATTCCGGCAAAGTGGAGTCCAACAGAGTTTACACATGTGGTAAAGCTCAAGATCAAACTACAATTCTGTCATTATATGTTGTGGTGAACACAAAACAGTATATGGATAGCAGTTTAAAAAAAGTGAAAAAAGTGCTTTCATTTCTCCATCACCAGAATAAAAAGAGTCTAGTCTGCCCTTACTTGTTCATCACAGAAAATCCATTATATTTCCCAACCCACAGACATGGTGTAGAAACAGGAGCGTTTAAAGCCCCAGTGTGTAAGAATTGATCCCATCTAGCGGTGAAATTGTATATGACAACCAACTGAATTTCACTTTGTAGCCCCCCCATTCCGAGTGCGTTATAACTCCTACGGTGGCCGAACCAGCTATCAGGTTCCCAAACATATGCAAGCTAATGTTAGTAAAGTATCAGTGCTATCGTTATTCTGTATATTGTACGAGATTAATAGTGTAAGGCGATGTTTACAGCGTAGGAGAGAAGCAACGGAGGTTTGTGTTTTTAATATATTTTTCTGAGCAGCATGAACAATGTCAATGAAACTGAAATGATCTCTTAGTGTCTCCATCGTTTACACGCAGCTGTTCTAGTAGCTAGTCTGTGTTACAACTCCATGACGTGAGTTGTCTGCCAGGGAAATCACGGCACATATGATTACGTTTATGTTACAAGGTAGATAATCCTTTTTCATCATTGACGCAAGGAAAAGTATCCTAGACGTCGTTCTAGCATTATACACAACTATGCTATAGTTAGCCAAGCAAGTAGCAACTATAAAACTTCTAATTTACACAAATAAGCAGAATTACCTGTTGAGAAGAAAGTAGGCAACTGCGGCGTCCCTTTTAAAATCCTTGCTCCTCATCAGCTCTTTCCATCTTGGAAAAGCCACAACAATATTAACTTTGGTCGCGTTGCTTTGCCTGTCACGTTGTCGTTTTAATTTCCTCTGCGATTCCGTTACATGTCCTCGATAATAGACGCAACAGGCTTTCAAATCTGCCGGCGGTGAGTCGCAAGTAATCTTCTCCCCTCCCTCCCTGGCATATGTCAAAGCGCGAAATGCGGAGCAGTATAGCCTGTATGTCCCTTACGGGCTACCGTATTTCAAGATGGCGCATGACTATGGAGCGTCTACCCCAGATCATGTAAGCGCAAATGTAAAATTTCAAGCCAATAGGAATACTTGGAATTAATGGTGGTCAATATTCATAAAAAAGGACACGTTTGTGAAGGGCAATACAGATTTTGATAATAAACAACTACAAATGTTACACAATGGGGCTTTAAATTAAAAAAGAGAGGAAAAAAAAAAACATGAAAACAAAAATCCCCAGCTGCTTCCATTCTGCACTGTTTACCATGGTTTTCCCCACCAGACTAAATAGGCCTGTGTTTGTCTTCACCATGCGCTACACAGCCGCTCCAACCTCAAGACCTCTACTTAGGCAATGTGTGGAATAAACAGCTTTCCTCCGAGGGCCTGAGAGTGGAACCGGTGGTGGATTCGTGAGGCGATGGGAGAGGTGAGTGGAGGTCTTATTGGATGAGCCGTTATCACCATGCAACACAGCACAGATGCTGGAACACTTCTTGTTTTTAGTTATTTATATATTTTTCTTCTGTTGTGACATTATTGGATAATCACAGTGGTCTACTTTCCATGCCTGGCTGAGCTCACATTACAAAATTATGTAAAGACATAGGAAAAGAAGTAGACACTGTTTTTGATCCTAATACACAGAGATTTAGTTCAAGCCTTGAGGTAGGACATTCGTGGAAGCGTTTCCAAACAGCATCATCACCTCCAGCTCTTAGCTGGGGCCATTTGCTGCAGACCATAGCATCTCTGACTGCTGCGGTGAGAGAGGGAGCTGCCGAAATGTAGAAAAACAAAGACAAGCTTTACTTTCCAGCAGTTTGGAAATACTTCTGAAGGACGGTAGATACGCTGTGGTAAATACACCGAAGTGAAATTCCCTCATTTAGGGATCATGACCTGTTCTCACAAGTGCATTATCTCTGGAAGAAAGCCTCCGTGCAGCGGAATCAATTAAAAACAACGAGACAGAATGGAAGGATTAAAAAAACAACTGCAAGTGCACAGCTGATAAGAGTGTTTGAAATCCTCATTTATCAGATAAAATGATTATCCTTGAACGTAGCTGATGTGGCCATTAAAAACAATGGAGCCAGATTATGAGTGTCTTTTAAAGTTTACAATCAAATGCCAAACCTCATCGATTGCCACAGTTAAAGCCATATTCCCTATGCTAAGTGAAAACTGACTGAGAAGTGTAGTATTGATGGAGTTCATTTTTTGTTGTCTAACAAACTTAACATTTGTGTGTGTGTCTTGTTTTTTTGTCCCGTTTGTTCCATGCATTGGCAGCTCAAAGCTGTGCAGCATCAAGGACAATGAGTGAAAAAAAAATGTGAAGCAATCATCCATAGCCTTCTTCAAGTTTGTGAAATATCCATATAATAAGAAGCAGATTATGTTTTAGTCTTTATCAACACAAACAGACACACTCAGGCTCAGCAGAAAATCTATTCTCTCTGTACAGTACACAGTTTGATATCCCAGCCATCATGTCCTTTTGAATCCATTAATCACTTACTGACAAGGCGGCGAATGTAACTCCACTCTAAAAGAGGCATCACAGATAAAGTCTCATCAGCCAGACTGTTGCTGTGTGACAGCAGATCACAGCTGAAAAGCATCACACTTACAGCCTTGACGCATGAGCAGGTTCTGTAATATGTTGTGGAGATCGACATGTCACATTATGCTTTCATTTTGGCAAAGAATGTATCATCAGTGTTCAGTGAGAGAACTAAGTCAAATTGGATCATTCTCCTTAGTTGTGCAGCGTCACAGTGACCCTTCAGCTTGCATTAGAGGAAAACAGGCTGACTAATAGGACCGTGTTCTCCAGCTGGGATTTTCCAACATGAGGTTGACTTGTATGAAGATGACTGTAGATCTTGTGATTTTAGTGCAGCCATAGTAGAGCCCTGACCAAAGAGATGTGATTGTAAAATATGCTTATCAGATTCACATTAGTCTGATAAAAACAATTCCATTCAAATAGATCAGAGATATGCTAGTTGATACCTACATCATACTTGTCATATGATACCCTACAGTTCATGTAGTGGAAGGAAAGTGGAAGCTGTGCTACATAACAGCCAAATTTGAACACTCTGGTGGATTCTCACGATATCACGAGATCACGTAAGAATCGCAGGATCACAAGGCTTTTCAACGTCATATGGTTTTGTTGATCTGATTGGTTAAAGTTGGCCTATGATAGACGGTGATAGACAAATGCTTCATCATATCACCTGCCAAGTTTTTCTTTGAAAGTGCCTGCCCTTTTCCAAACAGTTTCCAATGACAGTTTTCAGATGGTTCTGTGTAACAAACCATGTGGCGCGTCAGGTTAACCCTATACAGCAGTGTGATCACCAACAGGCGACTGCAACAGAAAACACTGAAGGGCTGCAAAAGCCAAGTCTCCTTTCTCCACACTGCAGGCTGGCCAGGCCTGTGACTTCACATAGATGTAAGAGTGTGACTCGCTATTCTCCAGGTGAGCTACTGCAGGACCTCCCTCACACATAAACCCCTTTGGTTTAACAGTAGAACGTTTGAAGTAGTTTAAAGGCTCTTTGGTGTTTGATGGTTAAAAAAAAGAAAAGAAAAAAATAAATGACATTTAAGACTTACTTACCACCACCAGTGTCCTTTTAAATGAGGATGATCTACAAACCACACTGTCAACAGTTTAGATTGGGACTATTTCCTTTGTAGAATGCAATACCAATAAAACTGATGAGAGTGATGTCTGTGGATTATCTGTGGATAACTGTTGCAGCTTTATAAGACAGATGGCAGATATACTGTAGAGTAAATATTTTGTTATAACAATGTATTTTGTTTAAAAAAGAAAACTCAGTGTTAACTCAGTGTTAAATCTCATTCTCTATTGTTGCCTAAAAGAATGACCTAAAAGGAATTGAGTTTTACCCCCAGAAAAAGATGCCAACTAAGTGTCTCTCCCAACACCTATTTACAATTTATGTGATTTAAAAGTTGTTTGAGCATTACACATAATATCAACACCTGTCTTCTGAACTTGATACATTTGGACAGCCCCCAGAAATCTTGCATGGACTTGCTGCATCCAGCAGGCGGTTACACATGCACATGGAGAGAGGCAATGTCATAGCAACATCAAAAGAGGAACGGTTGGTTATATTATAATTTATTTGTGCAATTGAATATTGCAATTTAATGTGATGACACTTGACGTTTGCCATTTTTGCATATGAATAATAAAACATCAAATAATAATAGGCTTGGAAATACACTTGCATGCATAATATTCAGGCCACTGTTTAATAAATAGCTTTATTTCTAAGAATAGAAACATCTATCTTACTATTTTTATCTATTTACCGACCATTACTAGGTAGCAAGCAACATTTCTTCCAAAATGGCTATACAGCACATTGGAACAAAACCATAAACCCCTAAACTGTAAATTTTTTATAATGGTGGACTTTGGCATTGTGATCATCTTTTGACGTTCATCTTAGTTTACCCACCTTTTGATTTACCACTGCATCACTGGCCCTCGGGGAGCTGATGTGGGCCAGAGAGGTGAGGGGCTGCTTTGTTGTGAAGCGAGGCTGACAGCCTCTTTATCTCCTCCTGTCAGACAGAATACTGTTTGATCTGCAGCTTCTCCATGTCTTCTATCTCTGGTCAAATGACCTCAGCACACTAGCAGAGGCTGCTTTAAGAGCCCTAACACTCCCAAGCTGAAAGTGTGAGGAAAGTGTGATAGTGTTCAAATCCATGTGGTTGTCTTGGCTTGTAGAGTGTATGTTTAATGCATGGACCAACACACATACACACACGTACAGTTTATTTGCCTTTTTTGCATGTATTGTACCCACATTGTGTTCAAACACACAAAAGAACACATCTAAGCATTAAAAAGTGTGCTGTATATATATATATATTATATATATATACACACACACACACACACACACACACACTCTATATACAATATACACACACTGTGCTTGAAGTTTGGCCTTGGCCCTTGCTATAGAACTAGCTAGACTTGAATGTATTTCACAGCCTCGCTCTGTCTCCGTCTTCTGCTCTTTTACAGGATGGGTGTCTTTTAGCAGCTCACATCACAGAGCCCTACAAACTGCAATTAAAACGGATGTGCTACACTGGCTCTGTATAGGGAGAGAGAGTGGAGAGAGAGAGAAAAAAGGAAATTAGAGGGGGCATGAGCAAGGGAGACAGAAAGAAAGAAAGAAAGAGAGGAAGTATGCAAGGGAAAATGTTCAGCACCACCTCTCCTTCAAAACCATGACTGATACCGTGTCTATTGATCTTTATTACAATAGCAGCAAGCTGTAAAATGTTTGATGGTTTTGTACAGATCTTAGTCTCCCTCATTCATAATTACTGCTACACATGTAGAACCAAGGGCAACTTCAGAAGGGGCGCTGTTTGAAAAGCTGCTGCCAGACTGTAGGGATGATGGGAAATCTCAGCGGGGCCTCGCGGTAGCTCCAAGCCCTAAGGCTATCATTCCTCCTGCCGAACACCTGCAGCAACTTAAGTTTTACAAAGATCAAATTATGGAGCTGATTTCACATTCGAAATGAGACCAACCTTGTTCCTTTACCTACAAGGAAACTCTTCTTTATTTTGATTTTTACAACACAGTCTCACTCCCAACTCGTCAAATGTCTGACGCATGGCCAAGGCCCTGTGGCGTTAAGTTTCAACGCCAGGGAGGTACCCCTTGCGTTATTTTCCGACGAGGGGGTCCGTCAGATAGACAGTCATGTTAATCCCTCACCGTCAGATATCGATGAAAGAAAAAACACGCCCCCTTAACTCGAAATCTGTGACAATTTTATTGTTGGTATTTTTAGCCCAATAACCGCTGTTTTAATCAACATTATTCACGAGATCTTATCATGGTTTATATGCATTTCTTTTAATGTTATTATTTCGGTCTATTTCGGCCAGAGAAGCTGGGTTTCTTTGTTGTTTATTGATATTTTTTAAACTATAACGCTACATCTATCAACATTTATTTAGATGTTATCATGATATTCATTTCTTTATTTTAACAATATTATTTCGGTCTTATTACCGGTGAAACATTACAGTATGCTGTAATACAGAACATTACGATATGATCCGAGCTAGACTCATTCAAAGCTGATATCCCACAATGCAATGCGGCCATTCATTCACAGAATCGAAAAGCGATCAGCTGGTCTTTAACGACAGTATTGCTTCAATGTACATATATACATAATCAGTGTTTTTATCACCAGCAACAACACGTTACTCAGCTTTGTTCCAGTTATACACACACACCGTAATAACGTTTAAAAACATCCGCGGAAGTGACGTCTGTGAATGAATGTTGCAGGTGAGAATTTACACAATAAAATACCAATAATAACAATAAATATTAAAATAAATAAAAATAGTGCTTTATGCTAAGTATTTTGATTTGCCATATGTATATATATATATATATATATATATATATATATATATATATATATATATATATATATATATATACTATATAAAAAACCTACAGTTGAGTGTTTAGAAATACAGCCTAATGGCTTGTTTGAATAATTTGCATTTGTTTTGACTTGTACTGTTGTGTATCTACAAAGAGAAGCATTTTTTATTTTATTTTCCATGCATAGTTATTTTAAAACCCAATTTTCTAATGTTGCGGTTGATGACTATTAATATCAAATACTAAAGGGAAAAAACATGAGCATAGTTATGTGTGGGACTTAGTTTGATTTAATATCACACTGCATTAGTTGTTTTAAATAAATGACTTTTTTGAAATATCAATTTATGGTAGGCCTAACATATTAATTATTATATTCAGAAGATGATCCTCATATCAATCACCATGGTTACAGCTTGTAGCCATCCTAACCTTTGTAGCCTTTACTGAGAGACTACCTTTTCAAAATTAAGAAGGGACTAGTTTTAGGAGGCATTTTCAGGAAATTAAAAGAATAAGCAGATTGTTGCAGAGGTTTTTGTTTACAGAGTAAGATGTATATAGCTTTGTATGGGTATGTGTACATATATAACATGTGTTTTGGCATTTTTGGCACACTTCTGACTCAGCTTATACTGCACACAGACACAACTCACACATCTCATTCAACCATTTGACAAGCTGAGGAGTTGGTGGTGACATGGGTCAGAGGGTATCAGAGGTCAAACATGATGAACCAATCAATGGGCTCTGCTCCTATAGACACCTTGGTGTTCATATGGACAACACCTGGCTGGAAGGCCCGTGTTCAAAGTGTGTGTTATCATTTAGAGCAGACACTCACGGTGAATCAGAGGGTTTATGTTATACAAGGCTGCATTACAGAGCATATTCATATATATCCACATGGCAATATCTAAAAACATCTCATTTAAAGCGTGCTTGTCAGGTGTCATGAATCTCCAGGCAAGCACAGAGAATATGACCTGATCTATCTTTATTCTCCATGCCAAGTATAAGCTCTTATACTCTAGCAGAAGATATAGGTTACCCAATGTAAACTTAACATTTCTAAACTATAGGCCTATTCGGACCTACCTCAATTACAACTTTAAATAATGTTGCTTGAGGCTGGTTGTGCAATAGCTTCATGATATGATGCTAATGGTTGTGTGCTACTCTGCACTGTTTGTGCAAGATGATCAATAGATTGTTTCTGTGTGATGTGCTTCAGTCTGACTACGTATCACTTTGTTTATGTTTTTTTATTGTAAGTATATGTCAGCTGTATGATAAAACAATATGTCAAGTGTTATGTGTGAAGCATTTGAACTCAAGGCAGATATCACTCTGGGGACAATAACGTATCACCTGCATATCCATGATATGTGAAAATTCAAATGTTGTTGTAGGACTATATCAAACCTCCACAGTAACATATGTCAGTCTGAAGAGGATCCATTACTCCTACTCTGAAATCTTGACCTCTGAACCTTGAACCTAGTCCATGTTTGAAGGCTTGTCATTTAGTAACAGAAGGTTCTACAAACATGGGACAAGCTGTTATAGAAAGCTCTGGACCTCAGGTGTCATGTAGATATGTTCACCAATGTTTAACCACTGTAAGCACTGTCAGATATGGTAATAAGCTATTTTCACCTATTTAACGATTTGATTTTTAAAATCTGATGACACCAGTGTGTTCCCCATCCCAAAAAACCCCAGGGAGCATCCAAAATGATACACTTTAAACTTCTAATTATGAGAAATATACCAATATACTTTAAAACTACAACTCCCATAAGAGACGCGCCAGCTGCCTATGCTCGATTCCTGTGGTTTCTGCCGTCTGCCGTGAATGGGCTTCATTCCAGTTCAGATTGCAGCCACCCGCCGGCCGACCGAGCAGACAATAGGCTACATGAGACAAATACATGAAACTGTATTTTATTATTATTATTATCTTCATTGTTTAAATCCTCAAATACAATGTTAGACAAAAACATCAATATTACGAATATTATGTATTTTTGTATCTTGAAGAAAATTGAGCAATGTGTTGTTGTTGGTGATAAAACCACAGATTATATATATGAACATTGAAGCGATACTGGCATTAAAGACCAGCTGATTGCTGTCCAATTTTGTGAATGAATGGCCGCATTGCATTGTGGGATATCAGCTTTGAATGAGTCTAGCTCGGATCATATCGTAATGTTCTGTATTACAGCATACTGTAATGTTTCACCGGTAATAAGACCGAAAGAATATTGTCAAAATAAAGAAATGAATATCATGATAACATCTAAATAAATGTTGATAGATGTAGCGTTATAGTTTAAAAAATATCAATAAACAACAAAGAAACCCAGCTTCCCTGGCCGAAATAATAACATTAAAAGAAATGCATACAAACCATGATAAGATCTCGTGAATAATGTTGATTAAAACAGCGGTTATTGGGCTAAAAATACCAATAATAAAACTGTCACAGATTTCGAGTTAAGGGGGCGTGTTTTTTCTTTTGTCGATATCTGACGGTGAGGGATTAACATGACTGTCTATCTGACGGACCCCCTCGTCGGAAAATAACGCAAGGGGTACCTCCCTGGCGTTGAAACTTAACGCCACAGGGCCTTGGCCATGCGTCAGACATTTGACGAGTTGGGAGTGAGACTGTGTTGATTTTTAAGGTTTGCGGAGAAAAGTCAGTAGCGCTCATTTTACAGAAATTCAACACCTGATATTTTGTGCAAAGTGACCTAAAGTCTTTCAAGTTTAAGTTAGGCATTAGCATTTAATGTTGATAAATGAAGATCTGAGTTTGTTTGCATGTCTATTATATACATATTGTCACCTTCCTAAAATAATGGCCTAAGTCATTTTTTGACAAACATTTTTTTTTTTTTTTTGGCTAAATGGCTAAATGGCCATGGTGCTGGCTACCTCTGGTAGAATTGCCTACATCCTCAGTTGAACAGGTCATGTGATTCTTCACCTTTAGTATAATGGCCTAGTATGTCAAGTGTGTGACTTAAGCTGTTCAGGTTTTTGTGTTTTCTGAAAAACCTGAAAAAATGACTTAGGCCATTATTTTAGGAAGGTGACGATATGTGAACATTCTCTCCTCACCTTTGCCTTCCTTTGTCAATTACTACCTTTAAAGCACGTCTGACCAAGCTCCTATCCGATCACTGCATGTGCTGATTGTTCATCTTTGATGTATTCATTCCAAACACCCTATCCCACGGTCTCTAACAAGCCCATTGCACAAATTTGCACATACCTGTTTACGCGCTTTTGCACCTTGCACCTGCCCTGGAATATAACACTGTACATACCTAATTTGCTACTCAGTCCATGACCTGCACTAACACTATTTCAACTCTTTACTATATTTCAGCATTTAAATATTTCTGTCTATTCATGTATATTGTGCTACAATTGTTCAACATCACTATCTAGCCCACACTTTGCACAAACTGTTCATCGACTCTCTACTTCATCCCAGCATTTAATATTCATATACACTGTCTTTTCATGTATACTGTGTTTTTTCATGTTTCTACCTCACTACCTAGAGAAATATTTGCACTAACTGTATATTGACTCTTTACTATATTCAGCATTTTGACAGACTGTCTGTTTACTGAGTTATTACTCATCCACATCACTAATTAGACTACATCTTGCACTAACGGTATATTGACTTCACTACTTCTCAGCATTCATATAGACTATCTATTTATATATACTGCGTTATAACTGATCACTGGATCCACATAATTATCTTGACCACAATTTAATTAGCACTAACTGTATTCTGACTCTTTACTACATCTCAGCAATGTTATAGATTGTCTATTTCATGTATATTATGTTATCACCATACTACTTTTGCATATCGATTACTTACACATCACTTTTTGCCAACTTGAGCTGCCTACTTAATCTTGTACCTTTGTAGCCTGTTGTATTCTGTTTTCTTGCACTATGTTGAATGTGAAACTACAACCCCAAATCAGAAAAAGTTGGGACAGTATGGAAAACACAAATAAAAAAAGAAAGTAGTGATTTCTAAATGTACTTTGACTTGTATTTCATTGCAGACAATACAACAGCACATAATTTAATGTGTTCCTCATGATTTTTATTGTTTTTTTTTCAAAAAAACAAAATTCCTATTTTGGTTCTTGCAACACATTTCAAAAAAAGTTGGAACAGTAAAGCATTTACCACTTTGTAATGTTGCCATTCCTTTTCACAACACTTAAAAGACGTTTAGGGACTGAAGACACCAAGTGATGAAGTGTTTCAGGTGTAATTTTGTTCCATTCTTGCTGCAAACAAGTCTTAAGGTGGGCAACAGTACGGGGTCTTCGTTGTCGCATTTTGAGCTTCAAATTGCGCCACACATTCTCTATTGGAGAAAGGTCGGGACTGCAGGCAGGCCAGTCAAGTACCCGTATCCTCTTCCTCCGCAGCCACGACTTTGTAATGTGTGCAGAATGTGGTTTTGCATTATCTTGTTGAAATATGCATGGACGTCCCTGGAAAAGATGTCTTCTTGAAGGCAGCATATTGTGCTCCAAAATCTCTATGTACTTTTCAGCATTAATGGTGCCATCACAGAAGTGCAAGTTACCTTTGCCAAGGGCACTCACACAACCCAATACCATGACAGACCCTGGCTTTTGGACTTGTTGCTGGTAACAGTCTGGATGATCCTTTTATTCTTTGGTCCGGAGCACACGCCGTCCATTTCTTCCAAAAAATACCTGAAATACTGATTCATCTGACCACAGTACACGTTTCCACTGTGTGATGGTCCATCCCAGATGCCTCCGAGCCCAGAGAAGTTGGCGGCGCTTCTGGACACTGTTAACATAGGGCTTCCTTTTGGCACAGTACAGTTTTAACTGGCATTTGTGGCTGTAACTACGTATTGTGGCACTTGACAAAGGTTTGCCAAAGTAGTCTTGAGCCCATGTGGTGATATCGCTTATAGATGAATGACGATTCTTGATGCAATGCCGTCTGAGGGATCGGAGATCACGGTTGTTTAGCTTAGGCTTGCGCCCTTGTCCTTTACGCACTGAAATTCCTCCTCATTCCTTGAATCCTTTAATTATGTTATGCACTGTTGAAGGTGAAATAAGCAAATGTCTTCCTATCTTTCTTTGAGGAACATTGTTTTTAAACATTTCAATAATTTTCTCACGTATTTGTTAGCAAACTTGCAATCCTCGCTCCATCTTTGCTCCTAAGGGACTAGACCTTTCTTGGATGCTGCTTTTGTACCAAATCATAATTACAATCACCTGTTGACATCACCTGTTTCAAATCACATCATTATTTAACCAATTTACCTGATTACTAGCCCTAAATTGCTCCTGTCCCAACATTTTTTGGAATGTGTTGCAGGTCTGAATGACAGGAAAGGATGTATATTTACAAATGAAATTAAGTTGACCAGACAAAACATCAAATATTTTGTGTTCACATTGTCTGCAATGCAATACAAGTCAAAGTACATTTAGAAATCACTACTTTCTTTTTTTATTTGTGTTTTTCATACTGTCCCAACCTTTTCTGATTTGGGGTTGTATATCTTGTCCTGTACGCTCACACTTTTCTTGGCCAGGTCACCGTTGTAAATGAGAACTTGTTCTCAACAGCCTACCTGGTTAAATAAATGTTAAATGAAAAAAAAAAATGTCTCCCTGCACTCAAAACTACACTGAGAAAAAGTTTGAGCTGAATGCTACAGCGATAACTACTCTAACTCATAATGTTTGCTTGGAGAAACAGACTCACTCTAGCCTCAACAAACAAGCAGCCCAGAGTCTTCACAACTTATCATCCCATGCTCTTTTTTTTGGGACAAAAGTGTGCAGCAGTACACCAGGACCCCTAGGCTGGCCCTGGCTCTCCGTCTCCCCTCTCTGCTCACATTTTAATGTCTTCTCTGAGTGGGAGACTGGGGAGATACAGAACAGAGAGTGAGGAGACAACAGACCCAGGATACAAGAAAATATATTTGGATCTGTGCCTCCATCCCAGTGACAGTTCACATCAACAAGAAACAAAAGCAAGCAGGCTAGATTAAGAGGCAGTGGTTTGAGTCTAAAGAGATGACAAGAGAAAGATGTGTGTATGTGGAGAGGTAGAGAGATGCAGCAGCAGAGTGCAAAATGGTGGCCAAGGTCAACATCGATAAAATATTTTCAAATTTTCAAAAACTTATATTCTCACAAAGTGAAATATGTTTTTTTGAACACTAGTGCAGGCCATTGGATGAACATGTATCTAGCTAAATGTACCATAAAGAGAGAGATGGCATTATGCATGTACTGTATAGGACATAGAGATGAAGATGCCACCATGATGCAACAGAGGTTAAGAGAGGCACAGACAGACAGAGACTTCAGCCATATTAGATAAGATGCAGCGTATATTCTAGTAAGCACTGATCTCATTGTGGTCCATGTACATCTACGTCAGCCCAATATCATCACAGATAAGATCCGGCTGAGCAGCCGTATACCAACAGAAGCTGGAGCCTCTCGTGTCACCATGCTGTTTGCCACTGATTAACATTTTACAACCAGGGAATACTTTGTCACTGAAAAGAAAAGCAAACTTTGAGCTCATGAAAGCAATGGTAGAGATAAAGAGTGAGGTAGGAAGGGGGTTAAAGAAAACAAGGGGAAAAAAGAAAGAAAAGAGCATGATATGCACAGTACGATGGAAGCATTTTCACATAGCATGTCATGTATACTTCATGAAGTCCTGACAGAGCAGCGTACACATTCTCCATTCCCTTTGGCTGTCTCCGGCCAGCAGTCCGCATCAGCCAGGAGGAACAAGTTGTTCCGGCCTTTCTTTCTGTCCTTTCTCTTTCCCTCTTTCTGTCTCTCCAGGCTGTGGCACTGTGGTTACGGTGATGGAAACGGGGGAGATGGATAGAAGGCAGGGCTGCGGCCACGGCCAACGCTGGAGCCGAGCTGGGCCGCCCTGCTGGTTGTGCTGGTGAAGCTGGCTGCCTGCTCGGTGCCCACTGATCCAGAGCGGTGCATTACAGTGGGCCTTGTGTTTAGACAGTCTGACAGATCTCAACCTGAACACCCTGAGAATCCGAGGAATCAGCACTCCACGCATACATCACCCAGCCAACATCTACATCCTCTTTCTCTCTCTCTCTCTCTCTCTCTCTCTCTCTCTCTCTCTCTCTCTCTCTCTACTTGTCTGTTTTGCAAAGCTATCTTGGTTTGTGTCTCTTCATCCATCCCCGCTTGGAATCTCTTTTCTGTCTTTTCCCTCTGTTTCGCCCTCTCTCTCTCGCCTCACTCTTTCTCCCCCAGTCCCCCTTCAACTCTGCTCTCTCTTATTCTCTCATGTTTCTCTCTCTGTCTCTCCCTCCCTCTCCTTTTGAGATTCAATAAGAGCCCTGGAGGCAGGAGAGAGAAAACAGGGGGGTGTAAAAAACATCTATGGCTTTATTTACAAAGGGCCCAGGTATTGCCCGGCGTTAAATCCGGGGGAAATGATTTATTTTCCGCCCATGTGTGGCACTGATCCCCGAGGCGTAACTCAACAGTGGACCGGCTTCGTGCTTGCAATTTACGGTGGCTGCAGAGGCTCATAAAGGAAGAATGGATTAATCTGGAACACGACATAAACAATATGACTCTGACAGCCCTATTAAAACCTGTGCTACTCAGCATCAATTCTCTTTTGCGCTCCCTCTCTATCTTTCTCTCTCTTGGTCTCTGCAGCCAGTGCCTGTTGGTGCGAAGCCGACTGGTAACTCTGGAAAACTGACCAGAGCTCACAGCCTTGTTATTGTGATTCCCAGAGTATCGGATTCAGAACAGGGGGGCGTTGCGCATCTACATATAGCAACCGGACCTTTTAACTGTTTAGCCTTTGGACATCATCGGGGGTATCGGATGTACCGGGTCCAGAGTGGAGACTCCCACAGTGCTTGTTAGGGCTGGGCCGAGAAGGCTTCCTGTCCCAGCGCTGGTGGCCTCTCATTTTCCATGAGCTGAGCTTCTTTTGGGAATGTGCTGCGCTCACTTCTGTTGGCGTGGGCCACAAATGTGGATGTGTGCACAAATTTGTGGGGAAAACATGTTGTGCATATGATACACGATATGGATTAGTAGTGGATGCACATGTGCTCACGGACACACACACATGCATGCACACATAGACATACACAAACAGTTGTCAGCTGCTCCCTGACCTACAGGTCACTCAGCATCTTCAACGATCCTGAATGGCCGCTGACACGCACACACACGCACGCACGTACGCACGCACGCACACACGCACGCACAAACACACACACAGCTTGTCATTTCGTTAGCTCCATCTCTGTCAGGGACAGGTGTATGCTAAGCCACACAGAAAACACCCACACAGAGACAGCATCCATCTAACTACAGAAGCTTTTAACAGATTTAAAAACAGCAATTCCAAGATAGCAACCTGTCTCCGAGACACAGACAGCGTGAGTGTGAGAGATGAGCAAAAAAAGAAAAAGTCCCCGAACAAGAGACAGAGTTACTAATTACTAACTAATGTCCAGAAATGGATGAAAGCTTCAGAAGTGTCGGACAGGGAGAGAACAACCCTGAAATTGAAATCAATAAGTTCATTAGACTGCAGAGCCTGTTCGTGCTGCACCCTCCACTTCCCCTGCAGACAAACACAACAACACATGAAAAAAACTGGGGCGAAACAAGGCTTGACCTATGTCCACTAGCCAAGCATTCCATTTATTTAGCCCTTATCACAGGCCTGATCTGAAGAGGCAGCTACACACTGATAACGCCCCAGGATAATAGCAAGACCAGACAGGGTCTGACCAAAGAGAGACAGCCAAAAGAAAAGGGAAAGCGAAATAAAGAAAAATGCATTTGGGATCTTCTTGACATTCGTTCTCTTTTTTCTTCGTGTACACACACAATGCTGAAATGTGATGGGCTCGTAGGAAACTTTTACAAGGGTTGTTTTTTGCAGCTGCCGCTCTTGTTTGAGCCTGTAATTTAGTGGATCCCCATCAATAAGTGAGAGAATAGCTTTGTGGAAGCTTGGCCTGACAGCTAACAAGACCCAGGCCCTATCTGCAACAAACAGACAGAATAACAAACGCTGTTGTCTGCGTGCGCACATAGAGCAAACAGTGAATGCAGCTCATCGTTCATGCATTTGTAAAGTATTGTCAAGAGTATTGTGAGCGTACTGTACGGACGCGATTGTGTGTGGTACAGGCATGCCGAAGAAAAAGTTTCTACCATCTGAGTGACCTGAATAGTGTTTCTTCTTGTACAGTACTAATCACCAGAGCCCTGCAGGGTTGTAAAGATCAGTGCAGCTGATGTCTTCCTCCACCTGAAACAGGGCCTATTATAACTCCAGTCCATATCAGCAGGGCCTGCAGCCTGTGTCACACCACTTCCTATTGCTGATTTATGGCTACAAGGTTCATGGGTGTTAGCATACTGCATATTGTCACAGTTATACATGAACACACACACTTAGGCACACACAAAATCAACAAGGCACAAATTGTTCGTGACCTGTGATCCACTTGCTGCACCAGAGAAAGCCAAACCTGTCTTCAAGGGTGCCTTTATCACACTCACAGTCCCCGTTTTCACCTGCAGATTAGCACTCAAGGCTAAATGGCCTGGCTAGACCAAGACCATATCTCCATTCACACAAATGAAATACAAATGGACTTCTATGCATCTACAAAAGAAAATCTTCATTCCAATCCCTCTTATCCTAATACCTATGCAACTCTGTATGACATTTCTTTTGCCTTTTTTCAATCAAAGAGAAAAAGTGTTCGCCCTCCATCCGGAAGCTCAGGGAGTCACCATCCCAGGGGGTTTCTGGGAACCCAAACACACTGCTACTGTTGGCAAGCCGCTGTTCGCTAAAGAGTTCAACAGAAGCCAAAACATTTGTTATGGACTCATTTCATTTCCTGGTAGAAATGTCCAACACTGCAAGGCAAATGTGAGAACACGCGTTTACATAGGAAAGCTCAAAAGAAACCAAGCGTCAAGCATTTCCCTTAACAGAAACAAGAGCAGCCTTAGAGCTTTTGGGGAAAAGGGTTGGGGGGTTGAAAAGAAGAGGGAAGGGGTAAATGGTCAGCTAGCATTGTTGGAATGTAAAGGAGAGCACAGCAAATGGCAACATGGTTAACTAGTGGTTAGGCTGAGTGCAAACTAATGTTCCCAGAGTCAGTGTGTCCATCAACAACCATTTTAGCAGTGGGAAGCTAAACACTGAATCCCTGCCTGCTGGCTCTTCATAAAGGCATACAATGTGAATGTAAAGCATATCTAAACTAATATTCCTTGTTGCACACCCACCTTTCAACTAAAAGCCTTGCATTTCCCAAGATGGCATAAAGATTTAACAATTTATATTTGAGGTCTGTCACCATGTGTATAGCTGAGCTTTATCCAATATTATACTGACTACATAGGAATGTGTCCAGAGGCGTTTCACAGCTTATCCATATTTAAGGCCTGGAACTTACTGGCAGGGCTTACTGGCAGGGCTTAGCCCCGGGCACACGGACAACTCAACCATATATATACAGGAGGCACAGCAGTTGAAGAGGCCACTGTTGACCATTTATTTATGAAGTCAAAGCTCTGTGGCAACAAGCTATCCACTCTGAAGCAAATTAAAGCGCTTATATCCAAACTGAATATTTCCTCTCTGGACCATTACTCCTTTTGGGTCCTTTTCAAGGTAGGAAGTGAGGGGAACGACACAGGGCGAGCAAGAGCATATAAAGAAAGAGAGGACACTGCAGGTGATGCAAGACCCCTCTCTAACCCAGTCAAAGTAAACAGGTGGGGCTGGCAAAGCAAGAGGAGGACGGGAGGGGAGGGAGAGTGGGTGCTGCTTACAGGCCTCTTCAAGGGCAGAAGAAGGAGAAGCTTAGTATTCTCTCTCTTGTCTTGAGCTTGCACCGGCTCATTGTTTTGTCTCTTGTTCTTTTCCTATCTCCCTCCTTTCCCAGCACAACCATCTCACAAACTAAACCAGCACCTTTTATGTGCCGCATAAAAAAACAAAACAGAAAAAAAAAACGTCCAGCGAATCTTTCCATCTTTTGAAAGGACTCCGTCTGTTAGCCAGGATACAGAGCAGAGGGCTCTGGCTCACTGAAAATGTAAATGTACACTAGGCAGTGTACATTTACATTTAAGAGCAAGTAAGAGCAGTCTCCCTCTCCCTTTCTCTCATTCCACCTTCTCCTCTGCCTTCACTTTGCTCTCTTTCATTTTGATCTGTCTATCCCTGGTCTGTGTGCAAAAGGAGAGGCGGCTGGCAGGTGGCTGTGTGCAAAGGTATTGAGGCCTATGAAATATTTACCAAAGCAATAATGACTCCCTGGACAGGAGTGGAGGAAAAAGGCAAGGAGAGGGGGAAGAAAGAGTAAGAAGAGAGAAATAGGAGAGTGAAGAGTGCCTTCTTTTTTGTCAGAAGCATGGATGAACAAAGATAAAAGAAGCAGAACTGAGACTTTCACATTTTAGTTGTTCTCTGAATGAAGAATAAAGATTAGAAGTATCACACTATAGTGCTTAAAATTTCAAAGTGCAGGCAGCAGTGATGACAAAATAAACTGCAATGGTAATATGTACCTTTTTTATTACCTTTGACAACAACAAAATAAAATAAAATACAAAGCCCTCCAGCAACATGCTCCAAAACAGTGATTTCAAGTAAAACAATGCCTACCAAGCCTTCGGATTCATATAAAGTGAAGAATTTAAAGTGGCAATCATTGGTTGTATTTACATTGTTGCCAGTTAGCTTTGTCAATAATGTACCTTGAACATTCATGCCAATAAAGCTAATTTGAATTGAATTGAGGGAAACAATCATGTTAATAAGCAATCGTTGCTGTGGTGTTTTTATAGTTTTTCCAAAGATCACCTGTAAATGAGACCAAGTGCTGTGACATCTTTTCCCTTAGGTTTTCTGCTGGTGAAGTTTCACTTTCTAACCAGCTCTCTTTTGCTAACTGTCCAGTTCTTCTTCTGTGGTCCTGATGGAAACAAGCACACCGTTTCATGTGCGTCCGATGATTTCTTCCCTAAAATATCTACCCAGCACCCTGTGTGATGGGGGAAAGTGCTTCTGTGACTTAGGTGTATCTTCTGAGAGTAGCATATTGGACAAATAAATGAGAAATGTTTGTTTAAAAAAAAAAAGCTCCTTTGTAAAGGAAATTAGAAGAGCTTTAAACATGAACACTCAGGTACGCAAACACACACACACACACACACACACACACACACACACACACACACACACACATACACATAAACTCTCCTTGGTAATATTACCTTCTCCAAGGCTGTTTGAAAGTAAAACTTCTAGGACGGGGGCCCCCGTGGCGAGTCTTTAATGCATGGGCCTCCTCTTGTTTGCAGACAGGACTCAGCACCACACTGTGGGCCAGTTTGATCCGGACAGCCAGCAGAGCCTGCTTCAGATGAGACAGGGGAAGGAAGCTCCACTGCGGTGCTGCTATTTTCCCTTCATAGCACTACCAGGATGCTGGGGTGGCTCAGAACAACAGTGAGTTCTTTAACCCAAGACTCTGGGTTAAGGATGGAAGGAAGGACTGCCTCAGTGTGGTGGAGGTAGGGAATCCTTTTGGATGTGTCTACAATGGGAGTGAGCCGCAGATAGAGAGGTTGGGACAAACAAACATGAAGCTTTGCACTGTTTGACTCTGCATGATAATGCCACAGATGGTAGAACAATACCATTACCAAGATTTTTTCCTAAAAAAATAAATATAGAATTATTTATTAAAATTAGACAAAAGAAAGTAAGATTAACCTACAAAATATTAAATTGACCAAAATCTAGAAATAGTAGATGTGGCAGTTTCTGTTTTTAAATCAAGTCAGAGATCATATAAGTTGTCTTAGTTGCAATTAAACCATTAATACCTGCAGTAATATTTAAGTCTTCCCACTACTTTCCTGCAGCACACTGACTTAGCAGGGAGCTCTACTGCATGTAAGCATGGAAGATTTATGTCAGGCTGCAAGTATGTGTCCAAAACATGACACTCCTTGTGTACTCCCTGAAGCGAGAGGCTACACTTCCTGATCAGCAAGCCTGACACACTGGACAGCTGACCTTTGACCCCTTATTTCACCTGAGTCGCACAGCGCAATCGCAGCCCATTCTTTGGCTCCTGCAGGGTCGCTGGGGTCACAGTTGACACAGCAGTACTGTGTTATGCTGAGCTATGAGAGCCTCCACACATCAGCACCACCCCTTCACTCAGGAAATCAGTGTCAAACCAAAATGGACTTTATGGCTGTGCGTGTGTGTGTGTGTGTGTGTGTGTGTGTGTGTGTGTGTGTGTGTGTGTGTGTGTGTAACTGTGCATACTTCTTTTTCTTCCTCTTCTACATTCTTCAAATGATAATAGTTATTTTTCTTATTATTATTATGATGTTAATGATGACTGTGCATTTGTGTATGAGTCAGGGTGTGCGTCAAGCTTTT